>APFE031214081.1:11491-60129 GCA_000404065.3 Pinus taeda | reverse complement strand
CCTTGGCTTCCGAAGCTACCAGGTGCCAGGAGGGAAACATTTTCCTAAAATAGGAGATGGACACATGATTGCTATGCATGGTTTCTTGAATTAAAATAATTTTTGGCTGAGCTGAATAGAATAGATTCTTTAGCGCCAAAAATAATTGGTCTGCTCCCAGACCACGTATGTTCATAGATATGATGAAAGTCATTGAGGAGTTTTTTCAGCCGCACTTGCTCTAAGAGGCTGAATCTCTAACATATCCATGATGGGAACATCCACAAGGGACATATTTCTTACACCTCTGTCTGCACTCCTCCCCCTAAAATGTCTACTGCCTCCATTGTTTTTTTTTCTCATCGTTATATTTCTTGCAGAGTCCGAGCTTATAAGAGGGGGTGAAAGATTTCTTGGTTTATGGATGGTTAAGGGTTCCAGCTCAAGTGATTTTTTGTTTAGAAGAAAGTCTAAGTCATTGTCATACAAATTTGTTGGAGATGATACTGGGGAGTTTAGAGGGGTGGCTGATACCATTGGCTCTTTGCCTTTCGCAGATGGGATAATGCTCTTTTTGGGCGAGGGCGACGATGATGAAATAAATACGGTTTGGGAACCCACTAAAAAGTCCTTGAAAGGCTAGATGATCGGAGAGGGAGGAGGAATTCCTTTTTCATCATTTGGTTCTAGGGGAGGCAAACAAATGATAGCCTGGGTCTTTTTATCAACAACGGATCCAATCCTAGACGAGCTTTCTGGCATGGTACCGTGGCTCTGAGAGAAATCCTGAGAGAAATACTGATGAGATTGGCTGATATTGTTTTCCAAAATTTTAAATTCTTGCACAACATCATGTTCTGATGGAGACAAACTAACTGTAGGAGATAGCTTCTCTTTTTCAGAAAACTAGGGAGAGTCTTTGCGAATTTTTTCATGAAGCAATCTGCATTTTAGAGCTGGGCACCAAGGGAAATTTTTAATTAGGTGTCATGTCCTGTGACATGCTGAGCACCTGAAGGGGATTCCCCAAAAATCCAGTCTTTGTTTTATTTTTAAGTCTCTCTAGGCAATCTCTATGTGATCCGGAAACCCTCCCCTGAAGGTATTTTCCATAAGAATCCATGCTATTCGCTTGTCTTTTTCCCCAAGACATCTTGGGTCAACGTAGACAAATCTTCCTATGTTGTTTCCTATCTCAGTTAGAGTCTCCTTAGACCACAATTCCAGGGGAAGGCTAGGGAGTTTGACCCAAATCAAGCTATTTGAAGGGGTGTTCTTTAGTGGGTTGTACCCAATGTACCATCTGTAGAGAGCAAGGAAGCTCCTTCTATGGACCCAAGGGCGTTTCTGAATGGTATTTAGATCACTGGCGCTTAAGAAATGAAAGCAGTACCACTCTTTCATAAGATTAGAAACAATGGCAGTATATCCAATCAGTGGTTTCCACTATACCTCAAGCCATTTTCTCATCCTGGCATCGTCCATTTCTGGAAAATGCCATCTGCCCACCAAAGCAAGTTCCTATAGGCTTTCTATATGCTCGTTCAAGTGGATGTTGTCCAATTTTATTGCAGCAGGCGGGGAGGGGGGGGAGTGGTTTTAATAGGGTTCTGAGACTTGTAGCGGTTTGCGTGTTCACGCATAACCTTTTCCTTCTGTTGAAAATCACTTTTCTTGTTGACCTCCCATAAAGATTGTTCTCTTTGTATCCCTTCCCTATCCCTGTCAGCATCTGGTGTTGATGGTTGGACAACCACGTCATCCAGAGTAGATTTCCATCCTCTTGATAACGTGGCGCCCTTCCATCCCTCTTCGGCCTGAATTGCGGCCCGTATCATGGCCTTCGTGGCCGATGCGTCCGGCCCACACTCCATGTGACGCCAAAATCCTCTCCCTTGCTTAACGTTTGTACCTCTTTGTCCTAACTAGATTTCCCAGATTGGGACTTTACTCCAGAAATAAATAGAAATAAATAGAAAGTTGTCCGATCTCTGAACATAAAACCTGGATGAGATAAGGCCAAAAGAGGGAATTTAAGACTATTCTAACAAGGGACCTGGCGTAAGGAAGACTCGAGAGGGGTGGTCTCACATTCCGAGAGAGGTGCGGAAACAGATATAGCCAACTGTCCAGAGATAATAACTTTGGATGACGACACCTATTAAGGCGAATGACAGATGAAGGATTTGCCTAAATTCTTTATTCCCACAAGTACATAACACATCAGCTATGGTACTGTCATCCCACAAACCTATGAGGTTTAAATCACAATGCTCTGCAATCTTTCAGACGCCGGCTTTGGAGAGTTAAATTTCCAGTCCCATGAAATGGGTTTTCCGGCCCAGAAAAACCAGGGATTCTGGTTGGTGGGAAAAAACCTACAGACTACTGTCCATGGGAGCCCCGGTTCCTTCAAAGTGTGAGAGTAGCACGCTGGTGAAACTTAGGCGAAAACAGACCCTATCAAGTAATCTTCCCAGGCTTACTGAGAAGAATCAACTCCCTGTATATTGTTAACTAGATGATGAATCCTGGTAAGCTATGCAACAACAATATATTTCGAAAATACACCACCAGGCTCCTATTTTAAATCGAAAGTCTGAGCAGGGCTTATAAATTACTACATATTTCTTCAATTTATGTATGATTATCCAAAACATACTGAATAACATAGACTCTGACAAGGGAGCTTAAATAGAACTTAAGCCCGGTAAAGGCCAATTCATAACCCAGACTCTCTTCCTTTTTTAAAGCATCGGAAGAAAACTATTCCAGGTTATAAAACTCACTGTAACTGAGACAATCTATAATTCAGAAAAAAAACATTGCAACCCATGAACTAAATAGAGTAGATACAAACTGTAAAAACAGGAAGCCTGACCTTTTACCAGGCACATGCCGAGGGGAGAGCGACTTTAATCCTCCAGCAAACCAAAACCAGCGAATTTTGAACCAAGAACTGAAAACGCCGATTATGAATGCGAAAGTGGGACACTGAGACACTGCCAGCTTGTGAGCGAAACTCAGCCTTGCGCCAGAGCGCTCAGGGGAGAGGGAGAGTCGAGCCAAACCTTTTCCCCTCCTGCCAAAGACTGGTTTTATAATAGCTTCAAAGATGAAAGGCCAACGAGATGCGGAGTGAGCGTGTCAAACATATGGTTTTGCATGAATGGCTATAGGCTCGGTTGTCAACAAGTGGCGTAGGGAGGAAACACATCGAGTAGTCGGTCATGCCAGATCATTCAGACAAAAGACACAGCTACCAGGGTAAAACGTGGCAATAAAAACGGAATGAGCAAGGCATGCAATGGCTCCCACACTTACCTACTTAGCATTCATAGGCTGGGTACCTGGAAAACACATGCATGTAGTGACCTGGTTGGTTGCTTTCGGCTCGCATCTCCGCTCAGCAGCTCCATTTCAAGAGTTCAAAATTAATAAATACATATTAAAGCGAGAAAATAATATTAAGTTAAATTAAATATCTAATTGTTAAATTAACCTTAAATAATAATAATAAATAACTAACTTATCAAAAAATAAATAAATAACTTATCCAAAAAATTAAAAAATAAATAAATAAAATAAATAAATTTAATTAAGAATGAGGTTGGTTATAAAAGGTACTAATATTATAAATAAAACAAAAACAAAACAAAAAAAAATTGTATAGATAAATTCATTTAATAAAAAAATTTAAAAAATTTAAAAATAAATTGGAGGAGCCAAAAAACGAGGAGGGGGCGGAAAAATTAGAGAACAAACGAATAAAAAAAAAAAAAAAAAAACCGACTACGAAGAGAGGGCTGGAACCCAACACCTACTAATTTTCCCTCAATACCTGGATACCAATGCCACCCTGGCCACAAATCATTGCCCATGTCTAAGAGCTCATACTGTGTTATGCCCCTGACTATTGATGATGCTCCAAAAATTATCCGCTCAATAGGATACCAACTCGTAATCTCTCGCCAATCCATCCTCTAGCATGGATCTCATGCATAAATATCCACACAAGAAACAATCTCACCACGTTGATGTTGTGCCACTGGGATACCCCTAAATTGTCGGACTGTCACTCGGTCTTGGCCAACTTGTAAAACCCATCTAGAAAACTTTTCCCTTCTCTTTCCAATGTATAGAGGTGGGCTACTAGTGTTGCAAACCCTATTTATGTACTCCTAAAGAGGGCTGCTCTGCTCCAGAATATGCTCCTCTCGCTGCCTAGTTAGGGATGTTAATTGTTCCCCAATGCTAGACAGCTTCGCCTTTGACTTGGCACACACAACTCCAAGCTCCTCAAGTTCATTGATCTGCTACAAAATGGTGCCTCAGAGTGTGTGGGCCTTCTTCTTCATTGCCATAAGATTTGTCTTGAGATGCTGATACTCTCTCTAGCGGCTCTCACCTAAAAGTTCTATAGCCCCGCTAGATGCCTTTGCATCTACTTGCACCTAATCAAGGGTTGGCCCCAAAGATGGATGCTCAATTCCCGTGTCCATGGCTCCAACTTGAGCCGTCAACTATCTCTCCAAAGATGACTCATCATACACACTATGTATGGCATGCTCCTCCTTATGTCCATGCACCTCTACGTGCTCTACATCTTGGATCATCATTAGTGGCTCATCCCTCAAATCCTCCTGAGTGTCTTCTTCTTATCCTTCTTCACTCATGGGAACAATCGGGTGCTACCATTTTCAGCCATTAAACACGGATGCATAGGTGAACAGTGGTTAACATCTCCACATGATTGCCCATACCTATAATATATGACCCCATCTTAGAATGATTAGAAGAAATATCCTCTTGTTCTACCCCTTGCACCTTAACCAATTTACCTGAGCATAAGTGCTTAGCTCCCAAGGTCCCTTGCAGCTAAAGAAAATATTTTTCCTCCTAAATTCATTCTTGTTGCCTGATGGAACTTTTGCATCCTTGTCCTCACAGACTTGTATCCTTGGTCAACTGCCTTTTGAACAGTCTCATCTTCTACTCGACCAACCTTTTTGTTAGTTCATAAGCAGCAGGTGGGACAATTTGTTCCCTCTTCCAAATTGCCAACAACTTGGATTACAACTGCTTGCAAATGGCATCATGGTCTCCCATAACTGAAGACAAAATAGATTGCGCATTTGTTTTAACATTGTTAGGATGATGTTAAACACACATGGTGAACGAGAGAGAATAGGAAAGATAAAGCATGCATTGCATTTTTATTAACAATAGAGGTACATTTATAGTACAATATGGTGACCGTTGGGATTCACATCCCAAGGTCCTTTGGACTGCTTAGTCTGTTTAGCTTCCACACTAACCCATTTAGGATTAGGTGTCCAACATTCCCCCCCTTATTCCGAAGGGTTATGTATGAGTCCAAGAAGAGAGCTGTAATACAAAATGTGCAAATATGCATGGCAGCACTAGGCTGAATGTGCTCTCTGAAATGTTGGTATAAAGGGCGGTGGTTTAAGGATGGCCACCAACACTGGAACACTTAGTGCAGTTCCCGGAACTCTTCCAAAACTGGCAAGAAGCTGGAGTCTTTTGCTAGAGGAAGTGATCCTATTGTTTAAAAGAGGGAAACCTTCAACCATAAAAGGGAGGTCTCACCCTGCATAAAAGGTAAAACTTCAACCTGAAAAGGGAAGTCTCAACCTGTGATGGTTTAAGGATGACCAACAACTCTGGAATGCTTATGCAATTCCTGGAACTTTTCCAAAACTGGCAAGAAGCTGGAGACTTCTGCTAGAGGAAGTGTTCTCAATTTTGTTCCCGGAACTCTTCCAAAGCTGGCAAGAAGCTGAAGTCTTCTACTAGAGGAAGTGCTCCAGATTGCCTACTGAAGGCATGTTCACAGACATCTGTGTCTTTGGCTACAACTCTGAAACTGGTGTGGCAGGTTGTGGCTCAGGCTTGCTTGACGTGGCTTTGAAGCTTGTAGATGACCATCATTTCCCCCCCTGTCACATACAAGGTGAGAAGATGGAGAAAACTCAACTGCAAGACTGTTCAATATTCTGGAACAAGTTCTAACATGTGTTTGGAATATCTTCTTCGCTGTTGATGCCCATTGCCAAGAAGCGATCCATCCTAGATGAATCTTTGTTCTTGCAGGGTGTTTGTTTTTGAAGCATCGTGTGAAGAAGACTAGTTTTATGGCAGTGCTACATGATGAAGATCAAAACAGTGATCTTTCAGATGGCCAACTCGGTCACAGTGTTGGCATTTCACAATCTGTTGTTGTTGTTGATGTGGAAGAGGAGCAGAGTCTGGAACAGCTGGAGCTGAACTGTCATAAGGAGCAGGTGAATTTTCATGAATGAATCCAGCACTCTAAAATTGAATGGGCTTGGCATAGTCTGGAATATGAAAGGACAAGACCTTGTCATATCCAAGACCGGTTTTGTGCTTATTGTGGACAAGTTGTTCCCAAGGTCTGATGATGGGCTTGGGAAGTGCAGACTGAACTTCCGCATCTACATGTACCACTGCTGCTTTATTTGGTACTAAATCTGAATGAACTGTAACATTATGCTGATGGGTGGTTGTCTCAATGTTCTGAACAAAAAAAGGTTCAGAATGGTGTCTATTTTGATGTAGCTCTTCTTGCTGTAGTTGTGATTCAAGCTGCAAAAGATCTTTTCCTGTGCATTTTGTAGAAATGTCTGAATTTCTGAGAGAGATCCTTTGCTGATTTGTAATGTTTCATCAACAGTAGATTGTATAAGAGTTTTCATGAACTCTAATACTTCACTGATTCTGGCCATTTTTCTTCAATGTCAGATTTACACCTTAAAAACTGATCACAATTATTACTTAATGCGGAAAAGTAATATCCACTTACAATACACAGCAATATACTTTATAAATGTCAGCAAATGATCAGTGTGCAACATAAAAGATTACAGTCAGTCCACCAAACTCTTTATGCAGCAGTCGAATGTACTATAATGAGTTTTAATACCACAACAACAGCAACTGCAAACTTGCTTAGAACTTGGATTGAATATTGGTGTGAACACAACAATTGGAACTGTTGACGCACAACAAAGGTGATTCGTACAATAAAGAGACTAAAGCCCCTTTCTGCACTATTGATGAGACTCAACTAAAAAGATTCTCAACCAACAATTTACATAGGTGGAAACACGACCTCTTTTAACTGGAACTTTTCCCAAAAAACCACAGAAAATACCTTATACAAATTAATCTCAATGTCATCTCTCAAGTATAAAAGTCTAGAATAAAGACCGCAAGGATTCAAGGCATCATGAGCAGCAGTCAGATACTCATCTTAGTGCAATAAGATCAATTTTAAAGGTTCTTCGTCTTTAAAGATCAGCCATAAAGAAGCCCATGGACGTTATCACTCTCTCTTTTTCTTTTTTTTTAATGATAATACCTGAGAATAATCATAAATAGCTTCCCCTGGTAAATTTAATCAATATAACTAAAGACCAGTTCCATTCAGTTTACAACCTTCACAATATCATGACTGGTGAAAAACGTGTTTGCTCATTACAATGACAAAAAGAATCCATAATCCATCCATTCTAGTAGAACTCTCAACCAAAAATCCTGTTGTTTATCAAACTGCCATACAAAAAACTTATTCCCCAAAGTAGACTATAGTTATGCATAATTTAGCCAGAATATATCATTAAAAACATAGTAGCTTACTGTTGGCATAGGCATCAAATGAAACATCTTACTGAACTTCAGCTGATGTTATTCCCCGGGCAACTGCAGGCTGCCGCTGACAAATACAAGCATGCCGCCAACGGGACCTGAACGCTGGAAATCAACTGTGGATATGTTATGCTTGCATTGCTGGAATGCGAGGCTGGTGAGCTTCCCCACTATGTTCTCCACTCACGCCGGCATATCTTTTGTCCTCGGATAAATGTAGGATGTTATGTTATATTCTTTTGAAGGGCTCCTCTTCACATAATTTTTTTTTGAAAGTATGGTGCTATGCTGGAGAACTTTATAAAGATGGGTGATTTATATAACAAGATCAAAGGTTGTATTGTTGATTCAGTACCGAAGCCAGAACCAAATCCTAAGGTTTGGGCATTAGGATTCTCAACTGCATTATTAAACAAAAGAAGTCGCCTAACACACCCTACATATGAAGGTGGTCAAGAAAATTTAGAGAAAAAAGATACAAATGAAAAGCCAATGGAACAAATTCAGCCCCTAAATGCTGAAGCAGTTGTTATCGCAGTACCAGAGACATTATTCTCTGTTGTATTTAAGTTACCTCGTGTAAATCAGAGGTTGTTTGAAGTTTCTTCCATACTCTCCAAGAATCAGCCTCCTTGTCCACAATTATACATATACAGCAACACCTCTGTTAGCATCAGCCTATAACAATGGGAGGGCGATGCCACTGGAGCCCAAAATGAAAGCAATTTCTGGCAGCGAAGAAGGAGAAGTCACGCTTGACATCAATGAAGTCAGCTGCTTACGGACATGATACCGATAATCCATTTGCATTCTTGGGTTTTTCGGATGATTTCAATGTCCCTGCGTCCTCCATCGATCCATTCAGAAACCATACGCTCAATATTTCAGGGTTTTATGAATGGATAAAAACTATGATTTGTATTCCTCTTGCTCTGGTCAGGGTGCTGGTCTTTGGGGTTGTGCTTTCGATTGGTTTTTTTTTGGCTTGCAAATAGTAAAGATAATCAGGACCAGCCGCCTTCAGGACCAGCCTCCTTTAGAAACCTCACAAGGAATGTCACGCGAAAGATGCATTCATGAAAACGCAGATACATCAGCGTTTCAAAAAACCAAGGGTTTCAATGTTAGAAGGCAGCGTTCAATAAGCAGCCTCATCAAACGTTCAGGCAGAAAGCAGTGGATAGAGAGCAGAAGGCAGGCAGTGGACAAAGAGTAGAAGGCAGGCAGTGGACAGAGCACAGGTAATGAAGACTATGCCAGCACTATTCAAGGTAGCCCAGACCAGTTGCTCAGGGAAAACAGGCCACACATCATGGCTCTGATACCATGTTAAACACACATGGTGAGCGAGAAAGAATAGGAAAGATAAAACATGCAGTACATTTTTTATTCACAAATGATGTGTATTTATGGTACATTATGTGACCGTTGTGATTCACATCCCAAGGTCCCTTGGACTGCTTTGTCCATTCGGCTTCCACACTAACCATTTAGGATTAGGTGTCCAATAGGACTAATGTAGAGATCAAGAGTTTAGAGTAATGTGGATGTGATCCCATGTCGCCCCAGTCGAAACCTCCTCTGCTACTACTGCTTTAATGGTGTCCTCTGCTTCTGTTCACTTCTTATCTCATAGCCAATAAGGTAAGGAAAAATACTATAACTGTAATCAAGAAAGAAACAGAATCTACAACAAGCAACAATTTTTAACAGTCTCTTAAATTTGTTTGTGATTCCTGCAGTCTCCCCTCTCTATGATAGTAGTGCTTTGTTTTTAGGTGATCAAATGTTGTTTATAGAGGCAACCATGGGCATTTTTATATATTTAGGAATCTGGCAGATAACAACAAGGTTAATGGTTTGAACTTGCTCTTATTTTTAGGATTGCAAGATATTTTTAGATTCTAATAGTTTTTAAATGTGATTTTTTGGAAAGTTTTCTAATTAAATTTGTCTAAAATATGCTAGGGATTCATTGAAATCACAAGTTGTCGAGGTGAACTCTTCACAAAGAAAGTGCCCTAGAGATTTTTGAGGGTGCTGAGTCTATATATACAATTAAAAAACCAATTTAAACAACACAAATCAAGATTTGGTCACTAATGTTTTCACTAGGAAACTCCAAAAAATCTCATTTAAAGACATTGGCTCTACCTATCTGTTATGTAGAATTTGCATTTAATAACGACCTTGGCCATCATTTCTAAAAATATTCTTGTTTCTTTGATTGAGAAAATTGTATGTCACAACTGGCATAATTTAGCTACAGTGAGTTGTTTGTTACTGAATCCTTCTATGCTATCAAAATCTACAAATACAATTGCAACCAAATTATTTTCTTATTTTCATGATGTTGCAGAAATCAGGGTGCAGTATATGTTTATTGCTGAATCCAACTATACCATCACAATCTACAGTTTTAATCATATAGTTTGTTTGTTCCATGAAATTGTATATGAAACCCACAGTGCATAATCAGTGAAGTAGATGTTTCTTACTAAGTCCATCGGTGCCAATCAAGCTCTACAGTTTCAATCCATTTAATCATAAATTTCAACAAAAATTGGTCCACCATGTATGTGGATCAATCATTAGTCAGAAATACATTCCTTCCATGATTCCATGCATCTATTTCCAACAAATGCTCAAACAATGGTCCATAATAAGAAAATGATGAAATATCTAAACACTCAAATCATAAGATCCATTACTGAAGATGACAACACATATTCCACCATTTCCTCAGAAGACGAGCAACTTGAGCGAATTGTATTACTATGTAATGGCGAAAAAGTTATGTTAACCTCCAACCTTTGGGTTTCAGCTGGACTTGTTAATGGTTCCCTCAGAGAAATTGTAACCATATTTTACAAAGAATCAACTGCACCACCACAAATTCCAACATTTGTTCTCGTAGATTTTCCCAAATATATCGGGCCTCCTTGGGATGAAAGAAACCCCACTCACTTGCCTATTTCAACAATAAAAAGAAATAGATGTGCACAAATTCCATTGAAGATGGCTTGGGCTTTAACCATACATAAATCTCAAGGTATGACACTTTCAAAAGCAACAATTGACATTGGAAAAACAGAATGTCAAGGTCCCACATTCACAGCAATTTCAAGAGTACCTTCTCTACAAGATCTCTAAATTAGCCCCACATTCAGCTTTGATCGTTACAGTAAAATGAAGGACAACAAAAACATTACTTGCAGAAGACATGCAAAAGAAATTCTCCGTTCAATGCCACCTCCAGATAATCTGCTCCAACCCATACTTTAACATCGCTAAAAGGTTTCCTCTATTTATTTATCTCATTCAATTTCATAACATACCTTTCATATCTTTCAACAAAAACCAAATTTAATCATTATTAATAATTCTGCAAATATTAGAATGTCTTTATATTATCTATACATCTCATTCTAACATTTTCTTTCTTTTGCAACATGACATATGGACTCAGAAATAGCACACCTATGTAACTACAAGCAGAATAGCAAGCAAGAAATATGTGTCTCCAACTACGCATAAATCTCCAATGGTGTTCAGTATGCCATCATTCACCATGCATCTTCCACTAACAATATATAAATCACCCTGGCAAAGGTAACTTCATTTCCATTCATTCCAAATTCATTTTAACACAACTCACCTGTAAAGTATTACTAAGAAATTTCCACAATTGATTTACATATTACAAATTCTAACAAAATATACATTTTGCAGTTTCATTACTACTTCTTCAGGTCTTCGATGCCTCCAACAAGTTTTGATACAACTTCAAATATGGAATGACAAGCACAATGTTCTTTAGAATATTATATTTCTTCTCGAACCTCTTCTGTTACAATTTACTCTTTTTATTTTCCATTTGAAACTTGAAAAAGGATGTTTCAAGATCAAATACCATTTTGATAGTTTATGTCCTCACAACCAATTCATTATCAATGGATTTTAACATATTTTGTTAACAAAATCAATTTATTTTAATGAATATAATACATGTTTTCAATATATCTTAGTATTAATTAAATTTCCCGTTTGAATAATGATTTCTTAAATAACCCTATCCAAATTGATATGGATACCCAGTTGTTGTTCGCATTTCACATGAATTCATTCGTTTACTTTCACCTTCAACTACACAATTTTTATCCAGATATGAAGGTGTCTAAACAAGTTCAATGGATATTTATGACTACTTGCATTCCATTTCGTAGCCACTTTAACCCCCAAATATGGTTTTCGGCATGGCTTCCTCAAATTAAAACTCAAAATCATTGACCCTTGCTTTCAAAAAAACCCATAAAAGCCCATTCACATTTCAATATTCTTCCACACGCTATGCCTTACGGTGTTTGCTTTGCAACATTAGGTGCAAATGCTAGTTTTAGAACTAACTTATACACCTTAAGGATATACCCTTTGAGCTATCATGAGAAAACCTTAATACCGTTAGAGCTCTTATGGGGGGCTGGAGCTAGTTTTCTCATATTTTCTTGCTTTCCATGTAACTAATGGATGCATGGTCATATTTCACGTGGCAAGAACTTCCACTTTAATTCCTTAAATCCACTCGCAGCTCATTAGGATAATGTGCCCCTTAATTAGATTATTTTCTTCTAACTTGATTTCACTTTAACTTTAAACCAGAGCCACACCACTTGTTTTCCCTTACAAGGTCTGAGTATCTAATTTTAGAACCGTTCTAGAAACTAATCCAATACTGGTTAACATCTCTTAAATTATGAGCTTACATGGAAGCTAATGGAGCATGATTCATCTACGATTGTTCTAAAAATGAAACCAATATTGGTGAGTTATTTCTTCAGTGCTAAATTAACGTGGAGGTGACTACAAGAAAACCTCACATGGAGTTGAGTACATACAGATATGTTACAAATAGCTAACTAGTTACTATACTTCTTAAAGAATTCATTAAGTATGTTTGGAAACTTTTGATAGGTAAATAATGTTTTGAAACGAGTGGAGGGATAATCTCTTGATATTATTAGAGCTTTAAGGACATCAAATGAATTTAATGATATTGCATCTCATCAGTTAGTTAGGTACATGATTGCCTAATTGTCTCTCTATCTTAGTCTGTTACATCTCATTCAAACATCCGGACAACCATATGGCCATATGAGTGCCATGTTCATAGAGTACATCTCATTCCAACAAGGAGACAAAAAAATAATACAACAGTATGCCTTCCTGTAAAGGAAAATAATTCTTTGTCCCTATGCAACGACGAGGATGAATGTTCAAAATATGAAAGAACACGCTCTAATGAAGGGAATGTAGCTGTCATATTATTCATGGCCAACTACTTTACAATTTGGCTCTGAAAACAATGGAAATTCTAGTAGAATTCTTTGGTATAATTGTTCAACTTTAAAATTTTGGATGTTCTTAATAGTGTTAAACACTTCCAAAATGATGTTTACAATGGATTTGGTGAAGGGTATTTAAACTTTTCCAACTAACCATTTTCCTAAAATATCTGGAGATGCATCCACATGAAACTACACACTAAAAGTCGTCTATCACTTAACTTCACTTGACTCAACACTCAAATAATCAATCACGCAATCACTCAGTTAACTGACTCTTTATGTTTAGACAACTCCACATGTGGGAGTAATTACACTTTCTAACACTCCCCCTTAATTATGATCGTATGAATCAACATGACTCAACATGACTTCACTATCACATAAACATGCATGCTGGTCTATGTCTCAACTAGGCTTACAATGGATCAAGAATTTTACAATTTTGCATTTTCTTTTTTTTTGCTTCTAGATTCTATATCCTCAAAATTGCTTCATTCTCTGATGACATTTCTTGTTGTGGGCTTATTCACTTGTTGTTGCTGCAATTTTTCTTTGATTTGTTTTGAACTTGTTCTGAAAAACAATTGGATCATGTCTTCTACACCTTCCTCTTCAGATATTCGTTCAACTATGGATTGATGCCATAACATTGCATCTTCAAACTGTCTTCTTGCACTTCATATTCCTGACTTTCTTTCTGTGATATTTTCTTGATAGCAAAATCTTATCTCTTCTTGACTCCATTGTGGAAAAATGGTTTCAATGCATTCATCTTTGTCTTCAAAAACATCCATATCATTCTTTTCACTTTCATCATTAGGTACTGCTCTTTTTTTCCTGTAATCTTCATGCTCAAGATCATTATTCATTGTTTCATTCAATTCCTCTATTCCAGTTGTTGCTTTAAGACTCGCATCAAGTTGTTATATTGGTTTTTTAATCCATTCCTCAATCAGCTTCAAATATGCATCAAATATATTAACAACCTTTCTTTCAACTTCTTTGCCCATGCTATTTTGAACACCTGCATATTAAAAAACAATGTTAAAAACATCTTTAATATGACTCTCTTCAGTGAGAGTTTCCTTCCCTACATCTGCCTTCCTTTCAACTACATGGAGGTTGTCTTCCATTGTTATGTTTTTAGTGGATATTCTCATCAAAAACTCTTCTATCACTTTATCCTATTCTTGATCATCAACTACTAGATGACATACTACTTCATGAATAGTTCCAACTGCTTCATATCTTGCTGCTACAGAGACAACTTCAACCTTAAATGTTTCGTCAAACATTACGTTTACCATATTTGTCACAATCAATCTCTGTTTCAAAAAATAAGCCACACATATCATCAACATAATGTTCATCTAAACTATGGTGGAATATCCGAGCATACATGTGCTCGTTGTCAATTTCATTGACAATTTCAACTTCACCAAATCCATCAGTTGCGGCTAGATTCACCAATTCACGTATCACTTTACAGTCATCATCCACATGTGACTTATCACAGTGGGATTCACCATTATCTACATCATCCACATTACAGTGGAGTCCTTGAGCATTTATTTGCTCTTGTTTTATTTCACACACAGAGGCTCCTGCTTCTCTCTCTAGAATATTTGTTGCATTTTCTTCATCCATATGAATGCTTGCATAATGGGTTTCAATTTTATGGTATTGACAACCATCATCCACTTTTGAGTGTGGTTCTCCAAGCTCTGTTTTCCTCTCAGAGTCTTGCTCATATACTCTCAGATCTACGGTTGACTTCTTTTCTTGTGACATAACCTATTGTTGCATGTCACTCCCCTTTGTACCAAACTCTGCTTCCAAGATATTCCATACTTCCTTGGAACTTGTAGCTTTTGCTACCTTGCACAAACACTTCTCATCCAATGCATATTTTATAAAATTCAACGCTAAAACATCACATATTGCATCATATGGATTATTATATTCATACTCAATTAACTCTTTCGCTTGAAGAAAAGTTAACATCTTGATAACCCAATGATAAAAATATTCACCCGTAAACATAGGAGGTGGTAGAAAATCAAAGCTACACCAATCACCCTCGATATCTTCTTCATCTTCTACTAGAATTCTTAGCATCGGCTACAGCCTGAACCTCTCTAACCATGGCAATGATCTTTTCCTTGTCTTTTCGATTTATTTTCTTAATATTCTTCAGTTGCACTTTGTGACCCATGACTGTTGTCATTCCTTTTCTTATAGCTACTTTTCTGATTGCATGAGATTGTCTTCCATATCATCTCGAAAAAAAATATGATTTTCAATATATGCCTCTGTAAGACACAACCTTCACCCAAAAAACTGTCATACTTGATAAAACACCAAAACATTTTTGTAAACTAATGGACTTGCAAAGCCCTAAATTTTCTTGTCAATAAAACCCTTTTTATATAATATTTGATAAAATCACCTTTTCAAATCCTTTAATCAATAATCCACTTTAAATAATAAAGGACGTAATCCACATAATCTAGTTTAAATAATTCCTTTATGAGAGCTCTATATTGTTCACCCATGTGAGTCTTTTGTAAAAAAAATTGAATAATAAAAAATGCACCCACATGAATTTTCCAAACAATGACTTTTAGCATTTGTGCTCATGGTTTTCACACTTTCTAATATCTCATGCACTTTGGCTCTGGAAGCTACTACTGTAGGATCTCTATCTCTTCGACTCTGATGTTGCTTTGTGAGGTGACTCACAGACTGCAAATCCAACAGTTTTTCATGGTGGTGACTATGATTCCTAAAATTGTTTGACACTCTTCATACGGTGGGACTCTGCAAACTGCAGCTGTAGTGGATGCTCTTTCTTGATCAGATTTTTCAACTCAACTTGTCAAACCTCACTCCTATACCAATTTGTTGGAAAGGCAGAGGAGACAAAACATAATTTCACACAAAAAAAAAACACGAGTTGTGGCTCGTCTATTAATCACACAAAAAATGATGCTTACAATGAACCTGATGAAGGGTATTTAACCTTTTCCAGCTAGCGACTTGCCTAAAATATCTTGACATGCAACCACACACTAAAAGTCATCTATCACTGATCTTGACTTGACTCAACACTCAAATACTCAATCACCCAATCACTAAGTTAACTGACTCTTTATGTTTAGCCAACTCCACATGTGGGAGTCATTACAATTTCTAGCATTTTTCATCGCTCACTCTTTCATTACATCAAATCATTTTTGTTCACTTTGATTATATTTTTCATTCAAAAAAGACTTGAACCATAACGTCCTTTCTCACAGCCATGTCTCACTTGAAATAACCATTTCATTTCATATTATATATATTAATTTGAGATTAAAATATTTTATACCATATAATTATTAAAATATTTTATTCATAATTCATAAAAAAAACTAACACTAGAAATTGAGATCACCATTCACAACAAATTCTACTAATAGGAAATCTGCTTTCACTGAAATGAAGTACGGTCGATGTTGTTTTGGAGTTTCCAAAGCCAAAATCCTTTTCGATGACAACCATGATAGCTTTTTATGTGTTACAAGACAAATAGGACTAGTTCTAATTTTTTGTTTGGAAATTAAGTCTAAGTATATCTATTGTTTCAATAACACTCATCGATTGGAAAATTCCTGAAAAGGAATTCCTAACACACATTAAAATGATGACTAGAATTATAGGGCTTAATAGATTGAAGGAAATTATGGGATTCACTATCAATTAGGGCCTTATCATTAGAATTTAGTATTTAATATCCACCCATGTGTTAACATGCCATGATAATACATCAAGAAAATACATAGAATTTTAATGTTAAACAAATATTAACACATAGTACCTCATAAATCAATCTCAAAAAAACGCATAGTACCTCATAAACCAACAAAGTTAATCATCATGAGAATAAATTTCACAAAATTGATACTCTTCCTCAATAGTACTAGAATTCCAAACAAGAAAATTCAAAAGGTAAAGGATAGTGAACTCCTTCCTCTTGTCACCAATGTGTTGCTATTTGAAAATTAGAAGTCTCTTCCCATCTATACATGACCTAAGATACCTTTGAAATGTGTGGAGAATATGCCTCCCCACATAGCATGAAGCACATACTCATTAAATTTGGGTGGACAATAACTCATCCTCATTAAATTCTTGTTGTGCATGAATACTCCAAATTGGTTTGATTTTATAGCGTAAAAGGCATGAATTGTGTGCCTCAAATAAATGCACACCATGAAATGTGATTAATTGGAAATGAAATAATAATCATTCCATCCAAAATATACAAACAATTATTATAACATATCATACTCATTATCCTGAAATAAATCTTATTCGTTAAATCCAAGTATGCCAAATTAATGGTTCATCATATCTACCAATGTTCAAGTCAGAACAAATGTGCACTCCCAAGCCAAACCAATTACACTCTTGGTAATGAATTTTAAAATGGGACATGATTATAAAATACCTAATCTTAGTATATCACCAAGTGCATCATGTCACTAATATCCTACATAACTATGTTTCCCTCTTATACACTTTCACATAAGGCAAGTCGAAGCAAAACTTAGAATGTTGTATGAAATATGAAGTATAAATATTTAAGCTCAATGTAAAGATATAATAATGTAAAAGTGTGTAAAATAATTAAATAAATAATCTACAATTTTAATCAATCAATTTGTTCAATAAATGAAGTCTTTGCATGCATTTTAGTGAAGTAAGACAATTTTGGCTTGCTTCACAAAAATGCATGCCCAACCTTCATTTCAAGGCAAAATTTAATAATTCAACTTGGAGAGTATTTTTTACTCATAGGTAACATTAATACTATTAAGTATTTTTAATGTTTCATATATAGATATTTTTGTTATTCAATAATACTCCAAATTGCATGGGTCTCATAGGGTAAAAGGCAAGGTTTCTGTACCTCAAATAAATACACACCATGAATGTTTGGGAACAAGGGGATAGACTAAGAAAAATTGAACTTGAATTTTAATATTTGAAACTTGTAGCCTCTTGGTTAAAAGAATATAAGTAAGAATGGATGACCTTATTTTAGTAATAAATAGGCTTAAATGTTGCCAAGGGATAGATAAAGAGATATAAGCATCTAGGGTTTTCACGACCTATTTTAGAGTTTTTCTATATTATACATATTTTTTAGGGTTTTTATTTTAATATTAGGTTAGGTGACCTAGTTATGACATTTACTATAAAAAGGTTTGGTGCATTTTTATTGCAAAAAAGGACATTTACTGTCATTTATGAATAAGCAGTTACATGATCAAAATTTGGTCAATTCTACCTATGAGCAAGAAGTGATGGTCATCTTATGTGCCATCAAAATCTTGCAACCCTATTTTTAAAAATGTTATTTTTAATAAACTTTATATTATATCTAAATAAAAAATTTGAACTTTTAATTCTTTGTCTGAGAAAAAAATATGAGTAAAGGAGCAAAGTTAAAGCACCTTATAGACAGTTTTATTCACTTAATAATTTCGTTTTCTTTATTCAAGTGATTTATAGAAAAATAAATCAATAAGATAAAGAAAGCTCATTTGTGCATTCTTTCATTCAGCTAGCATGCATTCTTGCATTTAGTGTGCATTCAGCATTCATCGTGCATTCTTGCATTCATCATGCACTCTTTCATTCTGGCATTCAGCTAGCATGCCTTGAGCCTAGACAATGATTGCCTCAACTGAAATAGGGGTGTCCTATTCCCCGCAAAAAGTTGATGCATGGGGTTCCTTGGAGAAGTTCACAGTCAAAAAATTCAAAGAGGGTGTTGATACATGGAGAGATATAAATACTTGTCCATTAGGTATGCTAGATATCTTGAGAAGAGTATAAGTTTACAAATTTATATTTGGATAGTTCAATTTCCAAAATAATGATATAGATGAGGCCGTAGAAAATTATGATGATAAAGCCATGGAATTAAAAATATTTGGGCATAATATTTACCTAGACCCTAACTTCATTGCAAGAGCATAAAAAATTCCATGCAAAGGGGGAGAAATATTTAACTCCAAGAAATCCGTTAAGCTAGATAATATTGAAATGACTAGTAAAATATGTAGGAAAAATAAATTGTTCAAAGGAATGGATTAAAAATGCAAGATGTTCCTCAAGGACAAATCCTTGATTCAAGTTGTCCTTAGGAAAATTATGAATCATCACAAGCATGATATTTCCAATGACTACATGAGGTTAGTTATTCATTTGACTGACGGTAGGTTCATATATGTCCCCCATCTATTGGCCAAAATATTGCATTATGCCCTACAAAAAAGTAAGGTTAAGAATTAATTTCAGTTTCCCAAGAACACTGCAAAAAATTATTGATTTGTATCGACCCAATGTTCACACAAGGCCTCTAAAAGATATAAGAGGCTCATTAGGAGATCAAAACAAAGAAAACCATTGAAGAAGAAGCTAAATAGACTATGGTTGAAAGTGTGGAAAATTTTGTTGATACAGTTTTCCATGCTAAAGATATAGCTGTTAGTGTTGTAGAAAAATTACATGTATGTATGGATCAAGATGAAGAGAGAGAAGGTATGGACCATTATATGGAAACATATAATGATGATTTTTCTATAATACAAAAAAATTCTTCTGAAAAATTGGCACTTCAATATAATTTCCCTTTTATGGGTGATTCAACATCTACATCTCCAAGTTTAAATGTGTACAATCCAACATACAATTTCGATAATAAATTTATTTTATTAGTATATGATATAATGATCCATTACACACAAGTTGCAATGGAGGATTCTTCCTCTATATATAGCTAGAAGGAAAAGTATGAACTAAAGGAGAAGGATGTTGTTGAATGCATGAAGAAGATTGTGGAATTGCAATCAACAATTGTTTGACAAGCACAAAAACAATGAAACACATAAATGCCAAGGATAAAATTATTGATGAATTGTGTAATTATGTATCCATATTGAGAGACAAAGGTATGAAGGATATATATTCACCACAACAAAATTTAAAAGAAGTTTAGGGTACATATAATGAAAAAATGAGTAAACTTGAAGAGGAGTTGAGAAGAAGACCAAAGGTTATCAATATACCTCCATTGGAAATTTTAGATACTTATGGGGCTAAATTAGTTGATATATTGAATGAAAAAAAATAAATGTATTGAATGTTTAAACGCTAAATTTGTGATTAAATATAAAGAGGACCAACCTAAGAATAAATCAAAGGTTGAAGAATACAAGAAAAAAATGACTAAGTTGGAGAAAAGTTGTGATATGCAAGTTAACAAGTTGAAATAGATATACCTTCAAATTATCTAGGCACAACACAAGTTTAAAGAACTTGAAAAGGAAGAAAATCAACATAGTAAAGAAGGTGGTATTGAGAGTAGGGATAAATATAAGGGTAATGGTAAAGGTATAAGTCAGGATATAGAAGTAAAATAAATGCCTTCAATGGACTTGGAGAAATCTCAGTTAAAAGCATGAGTGGAGGATTTAAAGGAAACTATCTCAGCCATGAATTTTGTCAGTGATCTATATGCTTCATCACCACTTTTTGAGTCATTGAAGAAGAAGTTCATTGAGGGAGAAAAAATACTTACAGAGCTACACAACCAAATCATGACCAGCAAAAAATCACAACATTTGGGATGTGACATAGAGATACAAAATTTGAAATCTCAAATTTATTATTTGTAGCAGAAATTACATAGGCCCACACATCAGGAAATACCACTTATATATAATTCAAATATGCAAAAATGGAGGGAAAAAAAGCTTGAGGATAAAGTACAAAAACTCACTAGTTAATTGGCCAATTTTGGATATCAATTGAAATCTAAAAAGGAATATCTTGAAAGGAAGGAAACTAAGCATAAATAGAAATAAATGAACAATTTTCAATTATTGAACATGATAAGCCAAGAAAAAACCAATTTGAGAGAAAATAATGAATAGAAAAATCAATATTTTCAGAAAAAATTAAAGGATATGTCTATTGTAGCACCAAAACAATCACAAGACTCCACAAAAGGAAAGAGACAATCTTCCTCTCAAGATGAGGGCTTCCAGAATCCTCCTAAGCATCCTAGAGTTTCATATATCAATTTTTAGGTGTTTTATCTATTTAGACACATTTGAAGATGTAATATATATATCATTATTTTCTATTAATGTGGATTATATATCATTATATTTTTTGTTAACGTGTATTTTTGAAAAAAATTCTAGTCTTTTTTGAGTACTTACTTTGATGTCTCCTTCATGGATTTTTTATCTAGTTGTGGTCTCATTGAGATATAGTTACTCTTTTATTTTTGGACAATGTAATGGACTTTTATAAGTTGATAGCTTACTGAACCGAGAAATTGGTGCTATGGTATGTACGAAATTTCTATTTGAAATAAAAAATGTCTTCTTTACATAGTAGGACAAATTTACAATATGCTTAGTGCATCATATGGAAAAAATTACCATAGGGTTCCTTAAAAGGAAATTGAGGGTTGCTCAAGCTAGAGGTGTAATTTTTAACCAAAATGGTAAAAAATCATGTCTTATGCCTCGAGGATTAGCACTACCTCAGTTAATCAGGTAGAGATGTGGGTTGCCTAGAAAGGTCTCTACATTCTTCTAGAGCATGGTTTTAAGTGTGTTGTTATAGTGGGAGACTCCAATCTTTTTCTTTTTCCAAAAAACAAAAATTAGCTTCTATTAATAAGAAAATTGCAAGCTTACATGAGATACAAATTTAGCAACATCAAAACAAAATAGTTGCATAATAAGACTTTATATATCAACATCACCAGGAATATAATCCACATATGATTATCTCACTAGAAAAATATGCTTTTAAGACTAAAAAAATAGTACAAATATAAGGCTTTAAGTCTCAAGAAATTGTCAACTCTAGCTCCATCATTCCAAAGTATCTATTAAAAGACATAATGTTTTTAGTTAGTTAGTAAATAAGAAATATACAATTTGAATCAACCATAGTGGCCATGAAATGAAGCCCGAGCATGCATTTTAGTGAGTCATGACAATTTTTCTATGCTTGATAGAAATGCATGCACAACCTTCATTATAAGGCCAAATTGAATTATTCGACTTGGAGAGTACTTTTTTCATCATAAAGAACATTAAAAAATTTATTTTTTATAATTTTGCACATAGAAAAGAATTTTTCTTAGACTTAGTGAAATATATAAATTTATTTTATAATATGAATTAATGAACAAACTTTGCATACATTTAGCCTAATGGTTCGGATTTGAATTTTTTTTACATATATGATATATGTAAATATATATTTTTAACAATTTCATATTTAATGTATTGTTATTAAATAGGCTTTTCATCCTAGTTTAGTCTGAGTATAGCCAATAAGTTGACAACACCTCTAAACCATTATCAACCGATAAATGACCACTAACCATGCTAACACTTATCCAATTAATCCTATTTTTTTCTACCAAATGTTCATACCAAATATTGAAGATTTTAAGGATATTGCAATAGGTGATTTGTATCGACAGAAATAACACTAAATCATTTCAAAGTTTGGGCCATAAAAATCATCGTTTTTTAAACATGGATTACAAATAATTCTAAAAATTTATAAGTCTTTCTCATTAACATTATTTTCTACAACAATGTCATCCATTGTATCATTGTCAATGTTCATATGTTCATATGTTCTTTCAAGTATTTAATATTATGATAATCCTCACCTTGACTTTCATCATCTTCATCACCATTGAAATTTGACAATAGATCATCTATATTGTTACCAGATGTATTTAGATGATCATTTTCTATACCATCCATATTGTTGTATTTTATAACATCATGTAACTCTAGCTCGTCACCTTCCTATTCCTGAACATAATCATCTTCAACATCATCATGGATTTCAATTTCTTTGATGTTCTCTAATTCCTCTCTCTCATTTTTTTGGTCATCATTGTTCTTCTCAGTATCCACTAATGCATCGTCATATACATGCCTTAATATTGGATCATAATGTATGACAAATCTCCATTTTTGGTCCAAAATATCTTCATAGAAAAATACCTACACATGTACAACATACATATATTAGACTTATATTATAGAAATTTTATTGTTTAATAAACACACACACACACACACACACACACATGTCACACTTTCACAATAAAATATGAACTAATAGATTAATGATCACTATTTATTCTTGTTTGAGTTCAAGAAATACCTTCTCACAATGAGTTGGTAGAATATAAGGCTCCTTATCCTCTAGTAGAAACCTTGAGGAATCTACAAAATATAATCCTCTATGAGTATCATGTATCTGTGTCCTCTCAAATGCTTCATGTCATCTACACCTAACAGTACAACATTTAAAAGAGTAGTAATACAACTCAATATTCCCTTGGATTTTCCCAACATATTGTAGATTCCCTTCAATAATATTCTTATCTTTTGAGCTTGATCGATTGGATTTATTAAAATCAACCATGATTCCATAATCAAAAGATCGTATCTTTACATATACACTCTACATGATAATGTCAACCATATGCCCACATTGCCATATATTTCCTCATCTATGAAAGAGCATTTATTTCAATGAAAACAAATATAATGATGAATATTAAAATAGTTAATAGTGTCAAAACTGTTAGGAAAGAATTATAGGTCCCTATACTACTAGTGTAATCCATTATTGTTATTATTCCAACACCCTTATCATATTTTTGTGCCCATGTAGTCCCCATATTGTTATTATTGTGCCCTTCCATTATTATTTTTATGTGGACTCTGATTATATTATGACCACTTAGACTCCTATATATAGAAAGGAGGTCTTGTCATTTGTATCATTGAAGAATTTTTCATTTGTATAATTTAAAGGAGGTTGCCCCCTCGCAGAGGCTTATTTCTAAGGCATTGATCTATATTTTTTACCTTTTTGTGAGTTGGTTTCATAACCTTTGGTATTGGAGCTTTGGATTCTAGGGTTTCGCTGTTCCAAACAGGTCCGCGTGGAATTTTTGCTATAATGTGTGTTCTCTTACTTTTCAGAAGATAAAAAAAACCCATTTGAAATGAAATCGTTCTGAACCTCAGCTCCAAATTTCAAATCTTGTCTCACTATATTTTCGAAGATATTATCTGAGGAAGTTAGAGTTTTTGCAAGCTCTAGAATTCCATCTCAAATAGGTCATCGTGGAATTTTCTCTATAATTTGTTTTCTACAAATTTTTAGATTCTGAAATTAAAATTCATTTGACCTGAAATCTTGGTGAAGCTCGGGCCCGAATTTCAGATTTTTCTTTGCTACATTTTCGAAGATACAGTCCAAGACTTTTAGGGTTTCGACAGGCCCCCGAGTTACATCCCAAACAGGTGACCTTGGGAACATCATCATAATTCCCTCTCGGAGCATCTAATTCAAATTGCATAAAAAGTGACAGAAAGAAGACAGACTTTATTTTTTGGGTTATCAGTTTTAGAACCTAAGGTCAAAAAAGTGACATGTGGCACATCGTACAATTTTTCTCTACTGAACTAGTTTATAATTAGGTCATCTTGGGAGATTGGGCATAACTCTTCCTTGGTGAATCCAATTTCAATCATACTAGTGGCATTGGAAAGAAGATGCAGAGGGCTACTGCAAGATGCAATTTGAGGACTTGGATATCCAAAATTATAGAGTTTCAATTGTTTTAAGATCGAGCTCCTAAAATCAATTAAAAGCGATATGAGGAAGTTTGATTGAAAGGATCCGGTAAATTGGATACTACAAATGGAGTAATATTTTGATCTACATAAGGTAGAATTTTTACAGAAGGTACATATTGCATCTTTATATTTAGAATCAAATCAGTTTGTATGGTATAGAGGGCTTTGTTCTCGTAAACCACTTGTCACTTGGTCAAATTTCATGGAGGAAATGATCGCACATTATGAGGATACAAAGAGCAATAGCTTCTTTAGCCAATTGATAATTCTAAAAAAAAAGGGTTCATTGGTAGAGCACATTGTGGACTTCCAAAAATTGAATATAAGGGTAAATGATATTCCAGAGAAGCAAATGATTGATGTCTTCATATGGACTTTAAAGTATAACATTTAACATGAGGTTCATCTTTGGGAACCTGATTCATTGGAGAAGGCATTCAGGTTGGCAAGAAAAATGAAAAGCAGAATTATGGAAACAAGGAATTCTACCACTCACAGCTATAAATATTGAATTTTGTTTTCTCCTAGCCTTCCACAACCTGCAAGGTTTACACCATAAAAATTGGAAGGAAAAAGAGAAAATTGGCTTTGTTACAGTTGTGATAGAAAATACAGTAAAGGTCATAAGTGTGTTGAGAAGAAATTATTTTACATAGACTGTGAAGAGGATGAAGAAAAGGATGAAGAAATGTGAAAAGAAGAGGATATACACTAGGAACCAACTCTAGAAAAAGAAGAAATGAATCTGACCATGTCTTGTAAAGCATTGGAAAGAATTACCACTCCTCAAACTCTCAAGATATAAGTACATATCAAGAAGAAAAATGGTCAATAAGTGAAAGATCACATTGAGCATCAAGAAATGAATCCAACCATATCTTGTAATGCATTGGCAAAAATTACCATTCCTCAAAGGCTCATGATAGAAGGACATATCAAGAAGAAAAAAGGTTCAAGTAGTGAAAGATCACATGGAGCATCAACAACAAGTTCTCCAACTTTTAAAGTATAGTGCCACTTTAGTGAAGAATCGAATGAAACAACAGACAGATAAACATTGCAGTGAAAGAAGTTTTGATGTAGGAAATTGGGTATTTTTATAGCTAGATCCAAACAAACAAATGTCCCTCAAGTAAGCTATTTATGAGAAGGAAATATTGGAAATATTACATGCACTTAAGAAATGGAAACCTTACCTAATGGGAAGACACTTAAAGGTAAGACCGGATCATGATAGTCTTAAATAATTTTTGGAAAAAATATTATCTTTAGAAGAACAACAAAAATGGGTCACAAAGATGTTGGATTATGACTTTGAAACCATCTACAAAAAAGTGGAGAAAATTGTTGTTGAAGATGCACTCTCTATAAAGGATGAGGATATGGAATAATTTTTTTGTGTCATTTCTATTATCCAACTAGAGTGGGTAAATGAAGAAAATGGTGAATGGAACAATGACAAAGAAGTGTGGGCACTCATTAAAAAGTTGCAGAAGATCCTCGTTCAAACAATATTGCCAGAACTTGATGAAGAAGGAAAAATCATATTGGAACTCGAAGAAGCCACAGAAACAAGAAATCGATGGCTAAGAAATCAATCAATTTTAGAGTATCTCATCAAGTGGAATAACTTACCTTCTAAATATTCCATGTGGGGGGAAGACAATTTTATACAGATGCATCCACAAGTACTCAAGCGTTGAGGACAACACTTTTTGAAAGGAAATGGGCATCTTAGGTCCCTATACTACTAGTGTAACCCCTTATTGTTATTATTTCAACCCTCTTATTATATTTTTGTGCCCATGTAGTCCCCATATTGTTATTATTGTGCCCCATAGAAGCCCACTATTGTTATTATTGTGCCCTTACATTATTATTGTTATCGACTCTGATATATTATGACCACTTAGACTCCTATATATAGAAAGGAGGTCTTGTCATTTGTATCATCTAAGAATTGTTCATTTGTGTAATGTAAATGAGGTTTCCCCCTTGAAGAGGCTTATTTCGAAGGCTTTGATCTGTCTTTTTTATCTTTTTGTGAGATGGTTTCATAACAAAGAACATTTTATAAAATTCCAATTGTACCTTTATTTCACATCCTATACACATGTTGATCACATCTTATTTTATGATTGAATTTATAATTTCATCCTCTATTTGATTTTAAATTTGTTCAGTAACCCATTGTAGTGTGCAATATTTTCCCCATTCCCCAAGTAGGTATGTGGGAAGTGGAGTATTCCTTGGTTTCGATCTCCTAAAATTTCTCCTTGTTTCTAATACTTCTCTCTCTTTATCATATAAATCAATCCATTTTCTCATAAATTCCATGTGGTGTAGAATGAACCTGTCAAGTATAGAACTTTCATCTATACCTATCACATGTCAACATGTTTATTTCAAACTCCAAATGTTATTATTTATATTTGATAAATAAATTACTTAGTAAGTTAATGATTGTGAGGAAAACAACAATAATTATCATGAATTTACTTACTAATTTCTACTTTAACAACGTTACATTGTGGTTTTTCTCCATCAATAATATATGATGCTTATTCTTCATCCCAGAAGCATGGCCCATATTCAAAATACTTACCAAGTAATTCACATAAGAATAAAAAAGTTTCATTCAATACATATCCGTCAGTCATGCAACCCTCTAGATGTGCCTTTTGTTGTACATATATCTTTACAGCTTTTAGATACCTCTCAAAGAAAAACATCTTCCTCATTGATACAACACTCACAAATTTATTGTCATCAACTAGGTGCATAAGTAAATGGAATTTTAGGTCCATGAAACTTGTAGGGATCTCCTTCTCAAATACACATACATTTTTTTTAATTTCCTTATTCCATTTTGGCACTTCACATTCGTCGTCCTCCTTGGAGGACACCCATCTAATATAAAAATATCAAATTAGTATGAACATTCCATATCGCATAGCTTGCAAGTGCTAATAATCGACTTATGGAATTACTTAAGTCAACAGTAAGAAATGAATCCCCCCTAATTTCCAATGGCATGATATCCTATCAAACAAATGTCTCAAAGTTCATTAGTAATTTTCTCACACAAAATAATATCAAAATATATTTTGTACTTGATCAATGTTACCAGTAAAAGTTAAATGGTGATAATACCTTCATGAAATTATTAAAATCATGTGTTTTAAATCTTTTCACATGTGCATCAATTGTAAAATATTCCTCCAATGATGACCCATAGAAAATATGTGTCCGCATTGAACATATGTTTTTTTCTAGTTGGTCTAGCTCTCTTTTTTTCAAAATCCATGTAGCTCCCGCATATGTTTCATTTTCCATATTTGGCCACAAATTTCTTCTATAAAATTTGGTACACAAAAGAGAAATATCTCTCCTTGAAGACAAGGCATCTGTATATTTTCTTGATATATGTCAAAATATAGAATCCAAGACATTCTTGAAGATGTGCATAGGATCTAATAAATGAGATCTTAATAGATCCTTCCAGTAAGGGAGCTCATAAATATGGATTTCCTTTTCATTCCTTCTGGCATATTAAATACAACTTGTTTTGGTTCTTGTATTGAATCACCCCTATCAAAAAAATCCTCCTAAGCTTTCAATCCAACATATTCATACTTCTTAAGCCAATCACCTGGACCCATAACTCATAAATATGGATTTCCTTTTCATTCCTTCTAGCATATTAACTACAAGTTGTTCTAGTTCTTCTATTGAATCACCCCAATAAAAAAAATCCTCCCAAGAGTTTGATTCAACTTCTTCAACTTCTTAAGCCAATCACCTAGACCCATAATCATGGGAGGGCCTCCATTTTCAACTTTTCCATCACATTTATTCTTTTAGAAATTCCTAAATTTATGATCTAGTGGTAGACAAACCTTGTTGTTTGCATAAATAAATTTATGTAGATCTTTAGAATGGTACCCTTGAAACTCTTCTACACATCTTGGACATAAAAATATCCCCTTTGTTTAAATCCTTACAACTCAATAAGTAATGTTAATAAAATCAAAATAATAGTATAAACATAAATATGAAAGTTGGGATGAAAATAAAATATGAGTGTAAATACGTAATATTTTAGCTTACTAGAACAAACACCAAGTCTTGGGAAATCTTGAATAGTCCAAAATCGCACACCATAAAACATGAAGGACCTATTTGATGGAGGACATGATATGTCATACATTCTTATTCCTTTCCATAACAATTACATCTCATCAATAAAATGCATAATATGAACGTCCATTTTTTTACTTGATGTTTTCCCGTAACAATGAGAGTTAACATAAGGTGCTCCTTTCTAACACCCATCCATAGGGAAATATTGTATACTATCAATATGACTAGCTAAACACTATAAATTGAGCTCAAGAAAGAGAATGGTTACACTCCATCAATTGCAAGACCAAACCTCATACTATGGGGTTCATCTTGGAATTTTCTTGGCTATTTTTCCTCTATGTGTTTCATTGCTTTGGAGTTGGCTAGAATTTTCATGAATCCATCTTAATCCTATTCTTTTCATCCCATTCCATCAATTGTACAATTGAATTACAATGAAACATTCATTGAAGTCTAGATATAATTGGCAAGTGACATAAGACCTTCTTTAGAACTGTAGGAACTTATACATTTGATGATATATCTTCTCTTTGCATACAGGGAATTCTACATTATCTTGATATTAATCTTTGTATAAATTAAATCATTTTTACATGAATTACTTTTCTTATATTCAATCCCAAACTCAACCAACACCTGGCTTGCTTCTCTACAAGTTGATGGAAACATATTCTCTTCAAGGAATATTTTAGTTTTTAGTGCCTTGTAAGATTACCCAAGATTAAATCAATTGAATGTTTCACTTATGATGAACATGTTTCATATGTCAATACATACTGGGATTGATTATATACAACATATGGTTTTAAAATGCTCTTAAATAAATATAAATGAGTTGATGAATGTTTACGAATTGTGTACACCAATTGACAATACATAATAAGAAATAGATTTCAAGTCACTTCAGTATGGTAGTGAATCCTTTTTCTAACCAACTAAATAGTGACTTGATTTCTAATAATATAAATGTGTATGCACATATTGAGGTTGTACTTGCACCTGATTTGAACACGGGTGTCTTCACTACTTGCTCGATTGAGTATTTCATGTTGTTATCATCAAGATTACATTGGTGGTAATTTCCTTTACTATCATTGTCACTCTCAACCATATGATCGTTATCATCATCATTGTTTCCATCCCCAAATAAATGTGTAAGAATTTCATTCAATCCTTCATCGTGCATTACATTTTCCCTACCATTGTTATCATAATTAAGGCTAGGTGGTGTGTCATCAATGTATGCTAATCTCATAAGCTCCTCAAACTTCTCAGCTAGTAAGGTTCTTTTCAATCTTGCTCTTTTCACCCCGATATGGTTTAAAGGATGATTTGGATCATCCCATACAAATATTAATAACCTATTTTGATCTTGGGTATTTGTAGGTGTATCATCAATATCTTATAGCTATCAACAAACACAATAATTATTTAATATTATGGAACAAGTGGATACATAATAAATGTATCAATTTCAAAGAAATATAATCAAATATGTCTAAACAAATAAAGTAAAAATTCATATATATATATATATATATATATATCATATATATATTGGAACATTATTTTATAGACTACCTTTCTTATACAATAATTTAAAATAAAACACAATTTTGACAACATAGTTTATAAAACATCAGTCCATACTCATTGATTATTCTTTGGTTTTTTGCCCTTAAAAACATCCTTAGGGATATTTTTTTCTTCCTTTTTTCTTTTCATGTTGTAGTGGGGTTTAAGAAGGGGTAACTAATTAATAACGCATCCTCTATGGTAAGGTCCATAATAGCCTCAACCATTATCAATCTATCAAGCTCTCTTTCCATATCTCTATCTTTATAATTTATAACCTAAACAAATTGACAGTTTGTTCTTAGAGTAGATTCCCTTCCCTTACTACTATTTATAAACCCTACAATATTTTTATGTTTGTATGCATGTCCATATATGTACATAATATGACCTCTATCATTTCTTTTCCACTTTCCAATTAAATATTATGTGTATACATATTTAAATTTAGACCATATGCTAACATGTAATGCTTATATTATGCTAGCCTTCTCCATTCACCACTCTAATATGATGCACCATAATATGGCATTAATCTCCTAGTGGTGTGTTGTGAATTTTCTCTATTTTTAGATCCCACATGGAAATTTTGGACAATAAATAGGCCTAGATTCAGTCCATGAATATTGGAGGGTCGTATCATGTAGTTGTATCCCAAAAATTGAAACACCTAATACAATCTAGGTAGTTGTTGATCAATGGGCCATGCCCAATATAGTTTATGACCAAATGTCTCATTGTAAATTGATATCAAACTCAAGGGAATTCATCATCTACATCACATTCATTATCATTAGGTATGTAGTCCACCTTCCCCTTGTCTTTGAGAAAATTATGCATCTTTAAATCGGTTCTTGTTATGTTACTTGTTTTCATCAACTCTTCATGTTTCAAGCTGGTGTATGTGCACATATTTTTTTTAGGTGTATCATAAAATAAATGATCACTGCCCTCTAGGCTAGAATTCGGTGCTCCAGGAAAATTTACACTAAGAATTTTTTCTTGCAAATAATCATTAAGAAAAAAATTATTTAAATAATATAAAATAGTGTTTAAAGGAAGAATACATATTGTCCCGGGGGAATCTCAATTGGTAATCCGAGACATGTGAAATTGTTGAAACTCGAGAGATCTAGGTTCAAATCCCCCTATTTATTTCTATTGTGCAAATATATGCCAAATTGGATTGATTGCATAGGGTTAAAGTCAAGGTTTGTGTGCCTTAAATAAATGCACACTAGGTCCTGTACTTAATTAACTATGTGATAATTATCACTCCAACATAAATATAAAACCATTTTATGCAACACATCATAGTCATTTTCATAGAACAAATAGTATACATTGATATCCAAGTCTATCATAATAGAAATTGATCATATCTACCAATGATCATAGTCAGAACAAATATGCACTCCTAGGCCAAACCAATTACACTCTTGGAAATGAAATTTGAAATGGACAATTCCTAACCTTAGGATATAACCTAAGGCAAGCCAATGAAAAACCTAAAATGTTATATAATATCTGAAGTATAAATATTTATGCTCAAAGTAAATATATAACAATGTAAAAGTGTGTAAAATAAATAAATAAAAACTATATAAATTGAATCAATCAAATTGGCCAAAAAATGAAGCTTGGTCGTGCATTTTAATGAGGTTAGGCAATTTGGCCTACTTTGGAAAAATGCACACCCAGCATTTATTTCAAGGCTAAATTGAAAGATTCAACTTAGATAGTATCTTTTTACTCATAAGTAACATTAGTAAAATTAAATTTTTCTAATTTAGTGATCTGAAAGTCAAAGTTAATGTAAATAAAAGTGGTGGAGTAATAGTAGTTCATGGTGTCTCCCCAAATGTGTCAACCATTTGTGAATAGTAGAAGGTTACTAGAATAAAACTAGTTTTTGAAATTAGTAATTAGATAGTGTACAATTTGAATCAATCAATTGTTGAACAAAAAATGTAGCATGGCCATGCATTTTACTGAAGAAAGGAAATTTTGTCTTGCTTCACAAAAATGCAAGCACGACCTTCATTTCAAGTCCATATAGAATGATTCAACTTGGAGAGTATTATTTTACTCATGGATAACATTAATACAACTAAATATTTTTAATTCTTCACATATATATTTATGTTCTTCAAGAATACTCCAAATTGCATGGGTTTCAAAGGGTAAAAGGAAGGGTTTTTGTGCCTCAATGTCAAGTTTGGATTATACACTATAAAATTTAATAATATTTTGAAAAAAGATGGATGTATCACAAAATGCCATTATATCAATTTTTCTCAGCTTAAAGCAAAAAAGCCAACATCAAACACAATGGCAGCAGCAAACATTATCATAGAAAATATTAATGAAAATTTGCATGGTGCCAATCTAGTGGCAGAGTCCATTCTAGGGTTCCTTCCATATGCAAAACAGCTTGAACAATAGTGGAAATAGGCAGCGAAAGAAAAAGTGGAAGTGATAAGGCAAATGACTAGGCTAGACTGGGAGGCATATTGGCAACATTTGGTCAAGGCTCACAACCAATGGATGACCCTGTGATTCCTAAGCACTTCTGCCGAGAAAATGGAACCAACATTGAATGATTCCATATTTGATGGATAGTTGAAAGTTGAAGTTGATCAGCCTACACAGCTGAAACCTATGGTGGATATTTGTGATCTGAAGGATCGAATGCAACATAGTTAGTCACCTTGTTTACTGTAATTTGATTTTATTTTTGCATAAATTGAGGTAGGTCGTTTAAACTTCCTCAACTATTTTTGTAATAATCTATTTTTAGTTTTATAGTTTTAGTATTTAAACCCCTCTCATGCACTTAGAGGGGGGTCCAAAATTTTATTAGAAACTCTCTTCAAAACATGCACTTCTGTCCCTTTGAGGAAGTTTTGGTGAAATATATGGAACAAGATTTATTTTTATTTGACTTAGCATCTTCTACTGAAATTGCACTTTTGTACTCTTAGATGATGTTGAATGGATTGAAGATAGTCTATCAATATTGTTGAAACACATGAGTAGGACGTATTATAAATGGTACTTTTATCTTGTAATCCTTTTTACTTATGTATTAAGAAATCATTTCTTTTTTCGAATCATTTATGTATGAAAGTCTGAATTTTGATTATAATTATTGCACATATGTATGATGATTGTCTTTATTTTATGTTGAATATATGAATAACTCTTTATGTGAAATATTTCTCACAATCGTCTTAGCTAACTTTTTATACGAAACAATTATTGTTAAACTGGATTCACTTCTAATTGTAATTGAATGATCTTTATTACCAATTACTTTTAGAAATTATTGTAGATCGCATATATCAAGTTTATCTCATGTATATTATGATTAGATAGTTTTTAGAAATTAGAAGTTAAATGCATTTGTGATTCATTAGTTTAGACTAGATTACCATTAGCTCAAACATTACTCTAAAAACATCACACATCGCCACATTTAGTACAATCATTAAACAAATTTGGAAAATGGTCCCATTATCCCCAGTCGGAGCCACTACTCCAAATGGAAAATGAGCTACCAACCAAGGTCCGGACCGGGTGGTTTTCCCCCGTGTCGAGGCAACAATTTTCGAGGCTTCAACATTTTGGCGCTAGAAGGAGGGCATGAACTATGAATGGAAAGAAAATCCAAATTAACAAGCCATTCTAAGAGTAAAACTCCCTCACCCTTACCTCCAACTTCTCGAAAGTCTTCTAAATCCCCTGACCCTAAGCGAGAAGTTGCACAGGATATTATACAACTCGTTGTTGAAAACCTATTCAATCCAGAGCTTTCTTCTCTTACCGAAGCCCCTGAAGTTCAAACTTCGATTCACAAATTATAGGGGATTTCGCTATCACAAGAAGAATCTAGGATATCTTAGGATAATGTTACTTCTCAGTTCACTCCATCTCGGCTATTAACTAGAGAATAGAGTGAAAAGTTCAAAATAGCTTTGTTCGAATTTCTTCTTCCAAGCCGGAAGAAAGCTAAGAAGACACCATCCGAATCTCACAGCAAGGTTTTATCATCATCTTCATCCATCCCATCTATACCCTCACAAGATCAATCATCCATCCCACCACTCTAGATCATGATTCACATAGGTACATGAGCTATATCTTCCTCTACTCAATCACCTTCAAACCCTACTACAACACCTTCCCCTACCCACATACTAGCAATGACACAAAATCCTCCAAGGCCATGGACAAACCCAGGGGCTATTAGGATGGCTAGTCCTTTACATCAATTACCAACGCATCTAGAAAAATGGTTGCTCAAATTTAATCCTAATAATGGCCTATATGTTGAGGAACATATAAATAATTTTATGTTGTCCATTAACTCGAATCAAGTAGAGGATGAAGATGTAGTTGTAAGACTATTCCCATATACTTTGCAAGGGAACAGTAGGGTCATGGTACTTTTCATTACCGTCAGGTTCTATTAATAGTTGGGATGCTTTTCAAGAACAATTTTTAACAAAATTTGGAGATGATATATCTACAACTACCTTGATTAATTATTTATCCAATTTGAAAGCTGAGCCAAGAGAACCTATCAAGGAATTCAACTCTTGCTTCAATAAACTATTGAATAAAATACCAGCAGCATCTAAGCCTAGTGATGAGGTCCAAAATGAGTGCTACATATTTTCTCTACCGTCAAACATAGCTATCTTTGTTGATAGAGTTGCCAAACCAACCTTGGCAGAAAATATGAAAGAGGCAATATCTGTAGAAAAATGCATCTTAGCTATCGAAAAGAGAAATGCATTAGAAGAACAGAAACATGAGAAAGTAACCTTTAGATATGACTGTAAGAAGAAACCACCAAAGACCCTTTTGATCTTGAAGGGTTACAGAAAGTCCTCAAGAACATGTCTAATGAAATGGTTGATATTAAGAAACAGGTAGCAGAGGATTCCTCTAAAAAACCTTTTAGACCATTCAAAAGGAATTCTCCTACTAATCCTAAGCCTCCAAATTCCATATCAAATGTTTTGTCAAAAGAGCATGAAGTTTCACCTAGAAAAGAACAAACGGATGATGAGGAAGTAGCATAGTTACAAGGGATGTGGGATTTTATACTTCCCAATGAAGAAACTCAAGAAGCCTTACATTTCGCTACTCAAAGTAAAAATCCTATCGAATTGTCACAAACAAATCCAAAATATAAGGCTTCAGTGCCACCCACTAGGGGTAAAGTAATAGGTAATAAATCTGTACCAAAATCCACTAAGACAACACCTACTCAATTGGATCCTTCATCTAAAACTTTGATAGTTTCTGATGAAATGGAACATAATGTTATCAATGATATGAAGAAAACTACGGAAAACATTACATTTCATGAGCTTAGCAAATTGAAACATCAGCAGAAGTTACTTCTAAAAGAACTTAAAGCAGTACCTACTATGCCAACTTTTGTTGTCCTAATCTTGCAAGCTGCCCAAGAAATGGGAAGACACCCTATTGCTTCTTTGAATAAGATAGATCCAACTGATATAGATTCAATTGGAGGAAGATCAAAATCCCACACTCCACCATTTCTTCTTACTTTTGAAGTATTTAAAAAAAACTTACACAACTGTCTACTTAATTTCGGAGCTTCATCTAACATCTTGCCCAGAAAAATTTGTGAGAAGTTGAATTTTCAGCCTCAGAAATTTGTTGTACAAATAGTTCAGTTAGATCGCTATCAAGTCGAAGTCATCGGGGAACTTAATCAAGTAACCATCATACTTTCATCAAACCCCAAAGTTTTCCAAGTCATTGACATACTTGTAGCTGACATTCCTGAGTTCCATGGTTTAATCCTTAGTAGAGACTGGTCAGAAAAAATTCATTGTTATTTTGCAACTGACTGGTCTCACCTGTGGCTTCCCTATAACAATAAACCAAATCAAATAAGGGTTGATCGCTAGAAACATCAGAAGTTTATAGTGACAAAATTAGAAGGAGAAAATGAACCAATTGTGTATATAAAAATATCATTGGAAATTATTTTTTAGAATCATTTCTAGGAAATTTCAATGCTCATACTTCACCTTTCTTCGAAAACTTTGTTGTCTCTCAAATTGAAAGTTCTTCCCAAATGGACACTTCTAAATGTGTAAATTTTGTAGATAAACCTGTAGTTAAATCTTTATTTTGGAAATATTTTTTTAACGGATCTAAATCCAATGATAGAGCAGGAGTAGGTTGCATCTTAGTTAGCCTAGAGGGGATGAAAACTATGCTAGCGTGTAGACTTGAATTTGATTTCACCAACAATATTGTTGAATATGAGGCACTAGTCCAAGGTCTATATAAGGTAATTGACTTTAACGTAAAATACCTCCAAGTGTTCGGGGATTAATAAATTGTCATAAAACAGGTAAGAAACACTATACATTGTTTATCAGGAAACTTGAAACATTATCAGTCATTAGTTCAAGATCTGACTCTCAACTTTACTGCGTTTGATATTTCCCCTATCCCAAAACTCTAAAATGCTAGTGCCAATCGTCTAGTTATTATCCTTCCAGAAGATTATAGCCCAAATCGACTCTACATTGAATTAATTTTTAGGTCTTTTATCCCTGATAATATCGCCAGGGTTGGATATCATAAGCTTCTTGGACTCAGAAGGCTCATATGAAGATCAAATAGTTGATGAAGACCAGCATGATAACCAACTTAAACAAGAAATAGTCATTAATGCTATACCAAAGTTTGTAGTTAAGTTGGACGATTTATATGACCTCGAAGACAGATTTATATGACCTCGAAGACAGATTTAAACGATCTACTAATTCAAAACTTCAAAGTTCAACTCTAAGGCTTGTATTGATCAATCTTGGGACTAATTTAAAACCTCAAAACATTAACATAGGTCTAGGTCTTACGTCAGATGAAAAAGCATATTTTATAAGTTTTTTGAAAAGATATAAGTGTATCTTTGCATGGAACTATGAAGATCTCAAGACATATGACACCTCTATTATCCAATGCACTATTCCTATGATATCTGACAAAAGACTTGTTTAGTAGAAATTGAGAAAAATCCATCCTAGTTTAGAAAGTCTAATTAAATATGAGTTGAATAAACTGTTGAAAGCCAAAATTATTTTTCCTGTCAAACACTCTTGATGGGTTTCCAATCTTGTCCCAGCAGAAAAAAACGATGATATTCAGATATGTATAGATTTCCGCAACATCATTAAAGTTTTCCAAAAGGAAAATTTCCCATTACCCCCTATGGAACATATTTTGCAATTAGTAGCGGGCTCTGAACTGTCTTTCTTGGATGGATTCTTAGGCTATAACCAAATGTTAGTAAATCCAGATGACCAGTTGAAAACTACATTCAAGACAAAGTGGGGCACTTATGCATATCAAAATATGCCATTTGGGCTGATCAACGTTTGTTCTACTTTCTTGAGAGCCATGGATATAGCCTTCAAAGTTTTGGTAAATAAGTCAGTAGTGATATACTTAGATGATATAACAGTATACTCCAAAAAATGCAGTAATCATCTAAGAGACTTGAAACAAATCTTTGAATGTTTCTATGGAATTTCTCAAAACCCCAAAAAGTCTTTTTTTGCATTAAGTGAAGGAAAGCTCCTTGGATTCATTGTTTCCAAAGCATGTATTCATATCGACCCTGACAGAATTAGAGAAATTTTTGAAATGCCTTTACCACATAATAAGAAATCAATGCAATCCTTCCTAGGCCAAATAAATTTTGTTAAAAGATTTGTCCCTGAATTCTTAAGAATTGCTTTACCTCTTCAATCCATGATAAATAATTTTTTTTTTTTTAAATGGGGACACTCGGAACATGGAGTTTTTGGCTTGATAAAACAAGCAATTATTAACGCTTCATCTCTAGCAACCTCAAATTTTTCCAATCATTTCATTTTATATACTTTCGCTTCCAAGAAATCATATGTAGGCATATTGACACAACTAAATCAAGATAAGGTTGAAGCTCCAATCTCTTTCTTTAGCTCCAATTTAGAAGCATCTTAATTAAATTACTCAGATGTTGAAAAACAAGCTTTTGCTGTTTTCAAATCTATAAAATACTTCAAACCTTTTCTCCTCAAAACCCACACTAAATTCATAGTACCCTTCTCAGCAGTGAGGAATCTTATAATATAAAGGGACATAGGAGAAAAGAGAGCAAACTGGGTCACTACCCTACAAGAATATGACATAGAAATTAAACCAACTAAAATTGTAAAACATCAAGGTTTTTGCAGGATGTTGGTGGGCACTTCAAATCTATCAGAGATGTTGCATTCAGTTGTTGATGTACAAATCTATGAGATAAGCCTCAATGACACAGAATCAAGGTATGTTGATATCACATTTTACTTAAAAAATGGATATGCACCAACCTAATTAAATTACACAAAGAAAAGATCCTTGAGATTAAAAGCAAGGCAATATCAGATTGTCAACAATGTACTTTTCAGAAGAAATTATGATTCTGTTTTACTTATATGTCTTGAAAAATCTGAGGCAGGGAAGTTGTTGCAGGAACTTCATGATGGACCAGCCGGTGGTCGCTTTGGAGGTGACACTATGACACATAAAATCCTACATGTTGGCTATTACTGGCAAACTTTGTTCAAAGATGCACACAATTATGTAAGAAGATGTAAGGTTTGTCAAACAACTGCTGGAAGACAAAGAAAACCAACACTACCATTACAACCCATCAATGTCGACTAACCATTTGAACAATGGGGATTGGATGTAATAGGTGAGATCATTACTCATTCTTCTACACAGCATAGATACATTCTTACAGCCACTGATTATTTCACCAAATGTGTACAGGAAATCCCACTGAAGGTAGCCAATTTAGAAAATATTATTGAATTTATAGATCAATTTATCATCACTAGATTTGGCTTACCATTTGCTTTAAATTTTGATAATGAATCTTATTTTTTAGGAAATGCTATGACATAATTTTCTCTCAAAAGAGGTCTTAAGCTTAAGTATTCGACAAATTATTATCTACAAGGAAATGGAGTAGTTGAATCCACAAACAAAAATCTCATCAGAGTCATTAAATGTATTATTGACCAAGGCCAAAAGAACTGGCATAAGTCTTTAGTGTTTTCTCTATGGGTAGATCGAATAACTCAGAAAGCCTCCATCGACACTTCTCCTTTTAATTTAGTCTATGGGAAATAAGAAGTCTTAGAAACAACCTTAGCCATTCCCTCCTTAGCCTTAGTTCAATTCATTGGAGAAACCCCTTCCTCATCTATTCAGGTTAGACAATTACAAATTCTTAAGCTTGAAGAGAAAAGGGAAAAAGCTAGGACCACGCATACACATCATCAGCAATTAGTCAAAGCCTCCTTTGATTCAAATTTCGTAGCTTCAAAATCCTTCCAACTTGGAGACCTAGTATTAAAATGGGATAAAGCCCATGAAGGGAAAGGTAAGCATACCAAGTTCCAACAAATGTGGCTAGGCCCATTTCAGATTGTGGAACAGTTAGGCCCATCAATGTTTCTGCTATAGGATTTATCAAGTAAGAGAGAATATCTACCTGTTAATGGACAGGTCCTAAAGAAATACTTTTCATAGAAGATGATCTCTTCTGTTTAGTGTATATTACTGCCCATAGTTAAAATTTTTCCTTTAGAAATAATAATACCAATTCAAAAGCATTCCCTTTTAGTTTTACCAAGGATAGTCTCTTTTCAATTTTGACTTTTCGCTTGTATAAGTAAATATTTTTATTTAAGTAATCTTCACATATGAAATGTATAGTTAAGATTGATTTCTCTTAGATTGGATTGTCTTCCTCCTTAACTATCTGATTTTGATGAAGATTAACTTTAAAAGAGAAACTGATCCTTTATATTAGTCTAGAAAAGAATCTATACAAATCAAAGTCTCTCTCCAGAAAGTCATCTCTAAAAACTCTATAACTATCGTCCAGAAGCTCTTAGGGGGCCAATGATCCTCCCCACTTAGTCAATTTTCTTTTTTTGAGTGTAGTTCTAAAATATACCAAAAATTAAAGGATAAGAGGTCTCATCAAGAGCCAAATTACCATGATCATAAGATTATAACTAATCTGGCATTCCCAAAATGACATATCAAAATAGGGTAATGGCTTATGATTATAATAATCAAAAGGCAAGGGGTCTCATCATGAGCTAGCTTGTTCAGTTAAGTTATGAATCAAGTGAATGGCATTGTCAATGTTGGTCACCAAACCAAGACATTGTCCTTTAGGAAATACAGATCAAAAGCTAAAGCAACAAATGAATTAATTCAGAAAATAAAAAAAGCAATAAGTATACTTACGAGCTTATCTTTAAAATTGCATTCTGATTTAAGTGGAATATTGGGTCATTTATGGTTAAAAGGTAACCTTGTCAAGGTTATGAATGCTTGTTGGCAGCAGAGGCTCTACCTATGACAACGGAGTAAACCAAAAACCAATCTAGGGAGAGACTCATGGCTTTTATTTTTAAAAAACCAAGTAAATACGGATGTAGACAATGTTAATTTTTATAAGAAAAGAATAGTCAAAAGAATGGTAGTTAGAAAAATGATTGTTTTATTATGAAAGAAATATTTCTTACCTTATATTCCATATAACTTGTTTTATTTTCAAAATTATCTTTATTTTGGAAGTTTTATAAATTTCAAAAAACTCTCAGAGATAACTGGTTCTTCCAAGTGAATCGCCAATTGTTGTGGTATTCAAAAACCCCCCATTTGTTAATGATAGTAGTTAATGTTACATTAACTAAATGGGAACCTTTAAAAAATTTCATCCAAAAAACAAAACTTAGCATTTAGTCATTTCTTTTATTTTTTGAATAAAGAAAATATAACAATCAAAACCTTTTTGGGAACTACTAAAGACTTACCTTTTCATATATAGCATGTCTAAAACCCACCAAAGGACCTTTCAAAAAACCTCCAAAATCAAGAAAAGTGATTAAATAAGGGTCCCATGGTCTAAATTATCATAAAATCCAATGAAAATGAAAGTCCTTAAGTTTTTTAGACTTAAGTCTCGCATCACATATCATGACTTATAAAGAAATCTCTCTTAGAAGAGATATAGCAAGATTTGCGAGTTGCAAAACTGTGATGGCACTTTGAATTTTATCACATCGCATTTCGAGAATTTAAGCAAATGCTTTTCACTTACCATCAGTCGATAATGTGAAATGTGATTCGTGCCTGGACTCACACCTTAGAATATTAAAAGTAAATATTTTGAGTCCGTCAAGTCTATTTGCATAGGATAAACTTAGCAATTAACTATATGTGAAATAGCTAATGGATGACTCGCATCTTGCATCTCGTAGACACACAACAGGAGGTAAGAATGCTAAAAGGCACAGCTTCCAATATTGCAATCTGTGATATTGCTTTGCAAATCATATAATCGCTATCATCGCAATACAATGGCTCACTACCCTAGAAGCTTTCATCCCATTTTATGATGCAAACATTTATGAGAAATAAAGCTAAGGGAAAATGAATAATTAGAGGGAATTAGTGGGAAATACATGCATTTATGTGTGAAAATCCATTTAGCTTGATATGATATCTTGTTATGTGCATTTAAATAATGCTTCTTTTACCACCTTTACAAGCTATCTACATTATTTCATTTCTACGTTCATATTTGAGTGTCCGATAGCTGTTGTTCTTCATTTCAGGAAATGACTGTAGAGCAGAGCATTGAGAACAATGGGGAAGAAAGGAAAAGTTGTAGTCTTTGAGAAGACAGAGATGACTCCCCTATTCACAGATACCACATGTAGCAGAGAGTGAGGAACCTCTACATGGGAGACTATTTACAACATACTAGAGGAGGAACAACCGAGGATTATGGAAACAAATGTTACAGAAGACGAATGAGATTCCTTAGACACTTCCATGCTAGAGACGGCTTGCCACTCGTCTGAAGATAATCCCTTATATCAACATGGTAAAATGGATTATCGATGAAGCCAACATCTCAGATAGAGAATTCAAGATGAGAAGCCAAGGGTTCATCAGATATTTTACCCCAAACAACCTATGGTTTATGTACCACCTACTAGAGCCGTAGGTCATCTACAACAGGAAATTCATAGATAAGTTTACTAAAGAGAATAGTGACCCAGTGGATTGCACCCGCACCTGGTCAAATAATGAAGAGAAAATCAAGAAAGACAAAAATGGTATGTACACTACTGCATCTATTTGCCCCCCTTATAGTTTTGTTGCAACTATGTTATGTAGATTGTTTGGGAGACCTGATAATACTAAGTTCTCCTCAGAGTGTTTGTCATTAATAGATGCAATCGTTAATGCAACTATAATGAATTGGGCCCAAATCTTGTCAGACAATTTAGCAAAAATAATTATCGAGTATAGAAGGAGAAGAAGGATTGCTTCAAGGGTTTACCCTCCATTTTTTATGAGTGCCTATGTTATGGATGCTATTTGCTGTAGTTCAAAGTTCCCTATCATGGGATGGAAATGGATTGTTTGAAATACACTTCCCATTGACATGTACCACAAGGTAATGTGGGAATCCAATTTTCAACCACATTTTTTCAAGATTTTCCATGGAGTTATGCTCCCTATGATAAGCGGCTTTATAATGGAGATGCCCCGAAGTTTTCTCGAGAAGCTAAAGTTGACATCCTCCTAGTGGCCATATGGTTCCGGGAGGAAGCATTTACATATATCAGAGTTTTTGGCAGCATCACCTCCCCCCACATCCTCCCATACTATGTTCCAGATAAATTGATGGCTAGGGAGATAACCTACTAGACAACTAGTGAGGGAGGAATGAGTCATACACTAAAAGAGTAAAAGAAGGCCATTTGGCCTGCATTCCCCATACAGTGCAGAGCATTTTCACTACACTACCTGGGACATGCATTCAAGGAACCATAGAATATGTTATCTCTGTAATTACCCAAATTCCCTGGACGACAATATGACCCATTCGACACTGTCAATAATTTCACCACTCTGGTGAAAATAAAAGTATTCACTAATAAGGAGGATGTTTTTGATGATACCTTTTTACAAAAAAAAACACCTTTTCATAAGTGAAGCATATGGCACAACTACATTTTGACCAAGAAGATCTGGAAAATTTTTACAGCTACAAAGAGATGAGGCTGGCAATGGTCCCATTGGACCAATTATTAATTGAACCAATAAGGGAGCTTACCCCCAGTGTGACTATAGAAGGTGACTCCAAAGAAAATTCCAAATCCATTTCTGGGGCAGAGTCTCAAGAAAAATCTATCAGGGAATCGTGACAGTCATCACAAAATGGAAAAAGCAAAGCATCAGGGATACAACCGAATCTACACAAAAGAGAGATGAAGAAGCTTAAGCTAGCAAGTAGGTTGAAATCCCTACTACCTCTACATAACCAATAAAACCCACGATAATTGACTTAGAGGCAGAGTGGGATAATTTTAATAAAAGTCTCAATATAGGGGAACAGGTGCCAGAGTTGCAAACTCCACAACAAAAAACAGCTTTGGGAATTACAGTGGAAAAAACTGCAAATCAACCAAAAGTAGAGCATATCCCTGACACCCCCGCCTCCGAAATAATTATGAGAATTGAAGAAATACCCCCTCTGGATATATTCTATAGACCACAGCATAAGGTCGTGGTGAAAAGGAAAAGAAAGAAAATAAAAATGGACTCTGTAGTTGTTACTACCCCTGAAAATGAACTAATAGATGTTTTACAGAAGGACTCGCCTATTGATCCATCTGCCAACCTAACTAGACTCTCGCAGTTTGCAAGTGCTTATGCTACAGTGACCATAGACAAAGAAACAAAAGTCCAAATGTTGCTTAAAGAAAAGGAAATAAAATAATGTCACTTGAGCAAAAATTACAGCAAGTCAAATCCAACCAGTAGGCAGAGATACAGTTGGCCAAGCTTCAACATGAATTTCAACAGATGCAAATAGAACATCGAATTAACTTAGCTGATAAGGAAGAATAGGTGTAGGTAATAACTGATCTACATAAAGATGATCCAAAAATTGATCAGTTTATTACCGAAGCACTCAGACTTAATTCCCCATTGACACATCAGAAAGAATTACTGTGCCAGAAGATTTCACACTGGAAATCTTATTGTGAAACAAGTGATAAATTGACAAGTAGAGTCATAGAAATGTGACTTGAATATGATGAGATCATTAAAAAGGTCATTGATTTCATCGCCTAGAAAAATACAGAGGAGGGGAGAAAAGCCGACTTGCCCAAGCTAGAACAATCACAAAAGGAAATTTTGTTTGCAAGCTGGGATTCTCGTCTTAAAGAAGAAGAAAAGGTAGCAGAAAATGCAGCGGCAGAAGAAAACATGATCATAGAAAATATTAATGAGAATTTCCATGGTGCTAATCTAGTGGCAGATTCCATTCGAGGGTTCCTTCCAAACACGAAACAACTTGAAAAACAATGGAAACAGGCAGCGAAGAAAAAGCAGAAGTGATAAGGCAAATGACCAAGATAGACTGGGAGGAATATTGGTAACATTTGGTCAAGCCTCACAGCCAATGGATGACCCTACGATGCCTAACCACTTCTACCAAGAAAATCACTCCAGCATTGACTAATGTCATATTCGATGGACAGTTGAAAGCTGAAGTTGTCTAGCTTACATAGCTGAAACGTATGGTGGATATTTGCGATCTGTAGGATCAAATGCATCATAGTTAGTCACCTTGTTTACTTTAATTTTGGTTTTATTTTTGCATAAATTGAGGCAGGTGGTTTAAACCTTCTTAACTATTTTTTTAATAATCTATTTTTAGTTTTATAGTTTTAGTATTTAAATCCCTCTCATGCATTTAGAGAGGGGTCCAGAATTTTATCAGAAACTCTCTTCGAAACATGCATTTCTGTCCCTTTGAGGAAGTTCTCATGAAATATATGGAACATGATTTATTTTTATCTGACTTAGCATCTTCTACTAAAATTACACTTTTGTACTCTTAGATGATGTTGAATGGATAGAAGATAGATCAATATTGTTGAAACACATGAGTAGGATGTATTATAAATGGTACTTTTATCTCATAATCCTTTTTACTTATGTATTAAGCAATCATTTCTTTTTCAAATTATTTATGTATGAAGGTCTGAATTTTGATTATCGTTATTGCACTTCTGTGTGATGATGATATTTATTTTGTGTTGAATATATGAATAACTCTTTATGTGATATATTTCTCACAATAGTTTCTGCTATTTTTTTATACGAAACGATTATTGTTAAAACGGATTCACTTCTAATCATAATTGAATGATCTTTATTACTAATTGCTTTTATAAATTATTGCAGATCGCATATATCAAGTTTATCTTGGGTATATTATGGTTACATAGTTTTTAGAAATTAGAAGTTAAATGCATTTGTGATTGATTAATTTAGACTAGATTACCATTAGCTTAAATGTTACTCTAAAAACATCACACATCACCCCATTTAGCACAAGCATTAAACAGTTTTGGAAACTGGTCCCATTATCCCCTGTCAGAGCCACTACTCCAAACGGAAAAGGCACTGTCAACCAAGGTCCAGACAGGGTGGTTTTCCCCCATGTTGAGGCAAGGATTTTCAAGGCTTAAATAGGAGGGAAAGAAGAATCAATAGGGGGGAAAGGATAAAAATATAGTAGCCACAACACACTAGTGGAAAGATCCTAGCAACCACTGCAACATTGATGACCATGCATAGGAGAAGTGTTAGAATTTGCATCAATATCTAAACCCGAAGAACAAGAAGAAAGACAATAAGAAGAAGAATAGCATGGCCATGGATTTGAGAAACCAAGTTGAAAGCATCTTGGATGTGAATGAGAATATTGTATGTACATCAGTGCAAAAGGAAGTGAATTTGAGTAGCCTTCAACAACAGGAAGAGAAATAAATGACCAAACTCTTCCATTTAAAGATACGGGTCAAGAAGACAAAGATTGATGCTTCATTTGGCTCAATATCGTAGGTAAATCTCATTACAGTAGAGCTAGTCAAGAATTTGGGGTTATAAGTTTGTGATCATCTAAACCTATGTCCACTGGGATGGGTAAATAAGGATGCAAAGCTGAAGGTAACAAAACTGTGTAAAATTAGATTTTCTATCAGTGTTGATTTTATTGATAAAATAGATATATATGTGGTTCTCTTAATGTATATGGAGTCATGTTTAGGAGTCCATACATGTACATGCACTATGTAATATTTATGAGGAGAACCAACTAGTATCAACTCATCATGGGTGGAAAAATTTTCATCATCAATATGCACAAATTCAAGTCAACAATTTCACTAGTAAGTGCCAACTAATCCAAGATATTGTTTAGTTCCAGCAAGAAGTATGTTTTATTGTTTTTAAGAGAAAGTTAGTCTGAAGAGGAGTCAATAAGAGGCAAGGAATCCTTGAAGGGGTGTAATAAGAAACAAAACAACAATTGGAGGAGTTTTGATAGGCATACATGGATGTGTTCTGAGAACCTAAAGGGTTAGCACCTAAGAGAGAAGTGGAGCACAAGATCTAGCTATTGTCAGAATCCACATTACCAAATATTGGGTTGTACAAGCAGTCTACTATAGAAGAAAGTGAGGTGAAGAAATAATTGTAACATCTGCTAGAACAGGGTGTCATTTGACCGATTACATCACCATGTGAATCACCCATCATCATTGTTCCATAGTATTATGGGACTTGGTATATGTGTATAGATTACAACGTGTTGAATAAAATCACACTCAAGAACAGATACCCCCTTTCCATGATAGATGATCTGCTAGACTAGTTGAAGAAAGAAAAGTACTTCACCAATTTTGACTTGACATCTAGATATCACCACGTTCGAGTCAAAGAAGAAGATACATGGAAGACCACCTTCAAAACCAGACAAGGTTTGTATGAGTGGTTATTTATGCCCTTTGACCTATGTGATGCACTAACCGCACACTTATGAGATTAATGAATGATGTATTGCACCCTTTTATAGATTCATTTTTTATTGTCTATTTGGATGATATACTGGTATATAGTGCTACCTAGGAGGATCATATTTCAAATTTGACGCAAGTGTTGGAAACATTGAAGAAGCACAAAGTAATATAAAATATCAAGAAGTGTGAGTTTGCACAACAATCTTTGGTGTATTTGGGTATGTGATCAGTGGATGAGAGTTGAAAATAGATCCTTTGAAGATGGAGGAAATCAAGAAATGGTCAGTGCTTACTAATGTTTTTGAGTTTATGAGTTTCACTAGGGCAACATAGTACCCACGGAAATTCATAGCCTCATTTTCAATAGCAGTAGCACTGCTCAATGCCATAACAGCAAGTGGCAAGATTTTCTAGTGGAGAAAAGGTTAGCAGAAGGCTTTCAAGGAGCTAAAGAAGAAGATCAATCAAGCACCATTTATAGCATTACCAAACTTGCAGTGGCCCTTTCAAGTGGAGACAAATTCAAGTGGGTATTTTATGGGAGTTGTTTGATGTAGGGAGGAAGGCTTATATACTACCATTCTAAATTATTTCATGTGGCAATTATTAACTACCATACCTATGACAAGGATTTATTTCATGGTGCAAGATATGAACAAGTGGAAGCATTATCTAAGGAGAAAGGAGATAGTAGGATAGTAGTCCAGTTATTACAGTACTCACAGGCCCAGAGTAAGCTACAGTAGACTAGTCATTACAAGTGGATGGGGTTTTTACCGCAGTTTCATTTGGTGATCAAGTATAAGAACGGTAGTACGAAAAAATTGCCTGACATGCTTTCAAGGCCACCCAGTCCAAATATTACAGTTTTGGGGACTCTTATACACATGGATCCATTCATCCATGATGCATATAGAGAGGAATATTCACAAGATGTGGACTTCAAGGAGGTGTATCAATAGTTGCAGAGCTAGTGTCATGTGCACAATGGCGACAACACAATTGACTACCATCTCTAAGATGGGTTACTCTACAGGATGGATAAGTTATGTGTTCCTATAGGTGATTCATTGAAACTGATTAGAGAGGCTCACACCTCCAAGGTTGCAGGGCACTTTGGGGTAGGGAAAATTGTGGCT
>APFE031214080.1:14394-61699 GCA_000404065.3 Pinus taeda | reverse complement strand
ATATAACGTTGGCGATTTTTAAGGTAAAATAATTTTATATTCTAAAATTTGGGCGAATCATCTTTTATAAAAATGGAAATTGGCGAATCTTTTTGTGGAAAAATAATGGAAAATTAGCCCACTGGGCGAATATTAGCCCCTAAAATTTTCCATGCTATGGACTATTCATAAACAGATGGTTGCATCCATACTATGTCCACATGTGTCTATACTTATGATGTGTTACAAGATCATTCCTATATCAGAGCAGTAGTTAGTGTTTTTTAGTCAGTTTTCAATCTCCTAGTCAGTTTTGATCTGAGTATGGGAATGTCTACCTCATCGATGATATGATCTCATATATATATTTTGCATTGAATGTTTTTACAGGTTCCAACCGAGCTCTCCGCGAGATGATCCTCGAAATGATAAAGTACTTCACTCTTCCTAAATGATAAATGAAATCCTCATCTACTACAGACTTCGCACTTTAGGGGGCAATCTGTCACACAAAAATATCGTCACCTTGATTATTTGCAGTCAGTATGGGTCTATCATTACTTGTACTGTCCTCCTAAGCAAGTCTTAGACCTTAGCTCTTCAAAATAAGCTTTTGAAATGAGAGAAAGACATAAAGAAAACAATGTAACTCTAGTTCCACACTTTCTCTCACTTTTACCTATGGGCCCGCAGCCTTTGTTCATATTACTTGCGTACTTATATGCTCTGTCTGTAAAGGGGAGGGTGCGTACCCCTGTGAAAGTAAAAAGGCGCAATTTTTATCTTAAAGAACTCACTTTGGGTTAATTCTAGATGATTCTAGAAGGAATTTTGATGTGGATTTTTTGCTCCAAGGTGGTTCATGCATCCCAAAACAGAAGGAGCTAATCCCTTGTTAGGAGGAGCTATCCCTTTGAAGGAGGATTCTATCCCTTTGAAGGAGGACCTAGTAACTTCCCTCCATTGCACTATAAATTGAGGCATTGGGTTAGTTGCTAGGGAGGTTAAAAGCTGAACATTTTTTAGGGTAAATGCTGGTGAAATCAAGACTTCCTATTTGAGCTTAAGAGGATAGATCACATACCTTTTTGGCTTCATTAGGGAGTGAGTGAAGCTTGTCAAAGTAGAGGAGACTTCTTGTTGGACACTGGGAGGAGCTTGTACAGCGTCAAGGCAAAGGTTGTAAGGTTCTTCTCCTTTTGAATTAATACAATCAAGCTCATTTTTCTCAACAAGTATCTCATGTTATTTGTTTCATGGACTCCTTGACTTTCATGTTAAATATGTTTTATAATATTGGATATTCAGGTGCTATTTAATCTTTTTCCTTGTTTGTGCTTGCAGTTTTGCGACAAAGGAACTTACTTGGATCAAAGGAGCGAAGGAATCTCCAAACTTGTGTTGGACATGAGGTAGGCCTTAAACACATTTGTTTTCCATTATTTATAAAGCGCATTTAGAGAAATATAGTGTCTGGTTGGTTTGTTTGTCATTAGGTCTTCATTAGATTCTAGGAAGGTCTGTCTTGTCCGCAAGATCGACTAATTCCATGTGACACAATAGTCAAGTTTACACACAGCAACTAACTAGCTATACTCATATGGAGATGCGTTATTTATAGCATAAAATACATAAAAAACTAACACGGCCTGCTCTGGTAGCCAAGCATGTAAAAGACAAAATCCAGAATTATAGTAGCATGGTGGCCGTGGATAGTAAATCCAAGAGATGGTTTGTTGGATTCGGTCGATGAGCAGTCCCTAGGTGTTAATACACCTCCTAAAACTCATGACCTTGCCACACAATCCTCCTCATGCTGAAAATAGAGCCGTGCCACCGCTTAACTCCTTGTGTTGACCACTGTTTGACCGACCTTGACCGCAGGCTTCTATGGATGATTTGGTTGAACCAAGGGGACACGTTCCATGTCCACGTCCTTTATGGATTGCCCATGTGGCTGAGTTCTTTAATAGACACTTGTAGCATACAATTTAACAAAAAGGCTGCGGAAACTGATTCTGGTTGCGGAAAGTGACATATTCTGCAGCTCGTTGAACAAAAATCTAAATCAAACAGCAATCACAAAACATAGTTAGGAAACCATTTATATACTCATTTTAAACTATTATGCAATGATTTGATAGCTTAGAGGTTCAGGTAACTAGAGAAAAAAGGCTAAAAAGGAATGTAGGGAAGGTGTAAGTTTGGGACTCAACACTCTTGCTCCAAGGTAGTGAGCTCGATCCTCCTTTGCTGGGCAGCTTGTCAATTTTCACGGATGCTTTGTAGCTCCATGATCGCTTGCTGGTCCTCAAGCTATTTTTTCCTCTGCTCCAGATACTTGATGACCCATCTGGCCCTCTCCATATTAAGTATCAAGTCTTGGATCTCCGAGTCCTGCTCCTGGATGGTCATCCTAAGTTTGGCATTTTCTACCTCTGCCTCATCATCTTGAATGAGGATGACATTGGTCTCCTGTACACCTGATGGACCCTCATCATGCACGGGCTTCTTGCCCTTGTCCAATACCTTTCTCGTTGATGTCGGAAGTGAGGCCTCTTCCACCCTAGGTGGAGATAACACTCGCTTTGCTGCTACAAACAAGTGCCTACTACCTCTCTAATATGTAATGAAAACTGGCATGGTAGTGGTCTCATGATGCTCATGATGATAAGAAGGACCACCCAACTCCTGCTCTGGCTCTGATAGTACCTATGATGTGCTGAAGAAGTCATGGGAGATGAAGTCCTCCCAAGCTATGCCTTGCAATCCCAACTAATGATCTACCAAAATTCAGATAAGAGCAAAGTGAAACACACTGTTAAGCTGCTGCTGAGGGGTCTTATGCAACATGAAGGTGTTCATCCTCTCTATGTTCCTGCATATGAAAAATGGGAGGTTCATCATCCTCACCCTGGTGAAGTGCATGAGCAACCGGATGTGATAGGCATATAGTCGAGAGAACCTCCCCTCACAGGTGAAGTATTTCATGATCAATCTCATGAGTGGAGCATACTCATCTTTCAAGTATCTGAAGGGAATGACTCTTGTGAGCTCATTCAAAAATATGGCTTTGATGTAAGGCTCATAGTGTTGCCTATCCACCTTTTTCTTCTTATGCCACTGTTCTCCAACATTTGGTATACCTATTGCCACTGATATAGCTTCAGGTGTCAATGTGAAAGTGACTCCGACCAAGATAAACTAACCTCCATGTAGATGAAGCAAAAATAAATGGGCCAACTCATGATGAACTCTAACATTTGTCACCCTTTGACAAAATTCAAAACATGATAGGTGCTGGAAGCATGACATGGCAAGAGGGCATGCTTGTAACTCAGTGAGGGTAGTGGGTTCATCCTTGACATGTTTGCCACTCTTGTGGTGTCTCCTGGGAGCCTGCTCTTCTAAGGATGAGTCACTCTGTGTCTCCATCTCATACTCAGACGAATGTTGTGATGTCATGATTGCAATGTGGACTGTGATTAGGCTACCCTTTTGATGATAGTGTGAGGCTGGGTGCCTTTGTAATATCTGTTACCAAGGGGAACAATGAAACATGGAGTGTTAGGAAGGGAGTGATGAAATGGGGATAGGGGTTATAGGGAGAAATTTTTTAGGGATATGGGAGGAGTTTGGGTATTTTGATGGGGTAGGGTTTGGAGTTTTGTGTTTGACCAAATAGTGGAGGAATAGGGGAGAGGGTTTGGTAGTAGTTTAGGGCAGGGATTTTAGGAAAAATGAGAGAGGGAGGATGGAAAAAGTGATAGGTGAGGGGAAAAGGTGAGTGGAGTGAAACCTTGGCACTAACAAGACATTTTAACACCCCTCGCCATCAATTTCTTGGTGATTTCTTATGTTCAATTTTATATATTTTGGTGGCATTGAAAAATCTCTATAAACACCCTATCATTGACAAAATTTGATGAGCAAGTGATTTTAAAGAGCCTACCTCTCAATTTGATAGGCTTCACCAAAATTTGGGAGCGTTTGGGCACTTGTTTTGGCCCTTGTCTGTATGTTCCACGCGCAAAGCCCAGTGCGCCGCGCCCTAGGTATGCACCACACCTTTTGAAAAATCACACTGTGGGCAGGCTGCGTGTGTGCTTCGCCCTGTGTGTGCACCGCGCTCCTGGGTATATGCGCCACGCCCTCTAAAGCCGCCTCCAACTCACTCAAACGCTCACCAATGCACACTCACGCCTTCACAATGCTTCTACAAGGATTGTAATAGCACAATGCCTTTGGTTTTGACAAAAAATTGTATATATAGCCTTGGAAGAGATGGGTTTAATTTTTGCCTCTTCAAAAACCCATTTTTCTAATGTTTGAGTTTTGCACTTTTTCACTGACTTTAAAACACATTGATTTTCACTTTCCCTTTGAAATTTTAGCTCAAATGATGAAATTTTTGGCACTCTTTGCAGGGATTGCATGACAAGAAATTTGGCCACAGAAATCATAACTGCATCTAAAAAAATCAACTCGCGACTTTTTTGAAATTTTTTTCATAAATGACACTGTTTGACTTTTCTTCAAAACTGAGTTTTGAAGAAGAGTTGAAGTCTATCCACATGACGATGAAGCTCTCTGAACTATAACTATGTAAGGGCCTCACTCTGGCCTGCATGGCTTTACTGGACATGTTCAAAGACCACATTGATGAATTCCTAGACCTAGAGCTCGAAATGACCTTTGTCCTTTAACGAACCAGACCTTGATTGTCATGGACTTTGATGCTTATTGACAAAAGACCTGAGCCAGCAGGAGTCATACATGAGGGGGGATGACTATCGTGAGCTTTTCCGTCAGATTATGGCATGCCCCTAGCAAAATGCAACTGGGAGAATGGAGTGGGACACCTAAACATGAAATGCATAAAGAGTTTTGATCTCTGACGGAGGACTAACCAGACCAACTATAACATTACGAATGAGGAAACTTTTTCAATCTTGAGTTGTGACTGTGAATTAGCCAAGGTGACCTACAACTTTGACAGACTCATGGAAGTGTTAGTTAAAGTAGAAGAGATCATTTAACGAGTCTGTTTGTGCATCTAAATTTGGTTAATTGGATGTACATATTTAACATTAAATTCAAAGGAAGTTTTCTTCTGGTAAAGTGCAATAGTTATGGGTTGTATAATCTGAGCTTGTAAGAAATCCATATGAATTTTACCCTTTTAAGAGTCAAATACTGAGAGAAGTCTAGCTTAAGAACTGGAAGAATGTTTCCAGAATTGAGTATAAGTTCTCTTAGATCCTCATTCTTCTTCTTAATTTCACTAAAAACATGAAAAATATCCTCTTCTTCATTTTTATTCTTCTGATTGCCTTCACTCGTCTAAATCACTTATTGTTCATGAGATGTGGTGGAATGAGTGGGAGACTAAGTAGACTGTCCACCAAAATGTGTGAAAATCAATGTCTCCCCAAGTTTGTCAAATGTTCCTTTCTGTGACTCATTAGTCGCATTGACCTTCAAAGAGAGCCTAGGTCTCTTCTTTCTGTGCACAATTATAAAGACTTTACTTGATACTTCAGTTGTAGGGGATGATTGTTCTTCCCTTCCTCCTTTGGTTGTCTTTTCATATGAAAGTGGAGTTTGTTGGAAATAATACTAAGAGGGGGGCGAATGAGTATTATCTAATCATAATTTAATTTTCAAAACTGATTTGTATACGCTACTTCAACTTAGTAAATTAGCATGTATATGCAACTGTACTTAATGCAACCAACGTATATGCAAAGATATTTTGATTTACACAAATTATCATGCATTGAACTTTAACCAGTATATCAGGAATTCATTAGACAGTGTAGTAAATAGAGAGTAAAGCATCACACATAAGCAACACACATGAACACCAAGATATAAGGTGGAAACCCAATGTGGGTGAAAACCACCTACTGCAATCATCTCTATCTTATTTTAATAATAAGAGAATTCTGTTTACAATTTTTTTACTGGCGTAGCCTTATACCAGTAAGCAGGCTTCTACTTGCAGAAGGCTACAACCTTCTCTTGTTCTCCAACTTCTACAAGAAGGGAGCTACAACCCCCTAGCTCTTGTACTAGCTAATATGTTTACTAGTATGTAGGTGTCATCCTCCAGAACACTACAACCTTCTCATTTCTTCCAGGGACCATGTTTCATAAATTTTTAGACTGGATCCATCAACAACATCATCCAATCATCAAATATATCTGCATCAACCAATTTCCTTTTGAACCAACCTCAACCAAATCGATCAACCGCATTGACAACCCATCAATCTGATCATTCAGAATGCTACCACCAGAATAAAGTAACCAGAACCCAAGCCAGAACCCAGAACAATGCAACAACAAACAGAAGCAACTAAAACATATTTATAAGGTATACGCTACTTCCATGTATTGAACCTATGTGCATATGCTCTTTCTTCAAGGAAAACTAGTGTACATATTAGCAAATCAAATTTATGATGTATATGCTGCTTTGATATGTAGAACCAACGTGTATATGCTTCTTTTCTAATTTGAACCTATGTACAGATTTATAAATGATGATTTAAAAAAATTGGGTACAATGTATTCCATTGGCATGATGGCTTCCATGCCATAGACTAACCGAAAAGGTGTCTGACCCATCAATTTCTTGCAAGTGGTTCAATATGCCCATAGCACAGCAGGTATGCGCAAATCCCAATCGTTTCACTGTTCACTATAGATATTGGTCACTACAGATCTTGGTCAACATAGTCTCTAAAATCTTGTTGAAAGCTTCGACTGTCCCATTTGCTTGTGGATGATACAACATACTTTGTTGATGATATACCTGGAATTCCTTAGTGAGTGTGCTGATAGTTTCATTTAGGAAGTGTGTACCATGGTCGCTCATTAGAATTTTTGGGCATCTAAACTGTGTCAACACATTCTTGAACAAAAATTTCACAGCTGTAATGATCGTGCAGTCCTTAATTGATTGTGCTTTCACCCATCGAGTCATGTATTCTATCGCGGTGATGATATAGCGTGCACCCATCTTTCCTTGAGGCGTGATGGGCTCCACAAAGTCAATCGCCCATTTTTCGAACAGTTACATCGTCATTTACGGATTGAGCGACATTTCATCCCTTCGCGATGGTTTCCCAGTCCGTCGACATACATCACAGACCTGACAGTATGCTTTTGAGTCTTGATGTAGAGTTAGCCACCATAGCCCGTTGCAAAGGATATTTTGTGTTGTCGCCCATCCCACAAAATGTCCTCCTGCAACCACTTTGTGTGCTTCTTCAAGGATATATCCTCATTAAAATTCAAGGACATATCTTCGTAATATTTCATCATTTCCCATTTTGTAGAGGTGCCCCGCGATAATAGTAAAATCCGCCGCGCGTACCACTAATTCTTTCTTCTGCTGATCTAAATACCCCTGTGGCACGGTCTTTGTGGTTAAGAAGTGGATTATATCCTCGAAGTGGCCATCTGCAATGAATACTACATAAGGTTGTGCATATGGTTGTCCTTCCTCCAAATTTGTTGGCTCCTCACCATTCTCAATTCGAGACAGGTGATCTGGGCTTGCGTTTAGGCATCCTAGCTTTACGTTGACCTTGAAATCATATTCTTGAAACAATAATAGCCATCTACAAATGTGCCCCACCAACACAGTCTTGTTCACCAAATATTTCAATGTGGAGTGATCGGTATACATTTTAAAGTGCCCATCGAGTAGACAGTGGCAGTATTTCTAGAGCACATATACCATCACCAATCCCTCGCGCTCGATAGTGGAGTAGTTATTTTTTGCTTTAGACAACCATCAACTTGCGAACATGTTCAGGGGATCAATGTGTTATGTACCTAGGGGGGGTAATATGGGGTACCGAGGGAGATACCCAAGGTAATAATTTAATAATGGGATGGGCCATAGTAATAAATAAGGTGGTTAACCCATGTCATGTAAGGGACCACAAGTAGTTAATAATAATGTAATGGGCCCATGGTATTAGTTGATGGTATGAGTAAACCATGGTAATTGATGCATGTTATTGTATGTATGAGGCCTATATAGAGGCTAGAGACTCCACATGGAGAGATATGAAGAGAAGTATTCTTGTATGAACAAGCATATGGCTTGGTGGAGTGTTCTTCCTTCCTTAAGGAGTGAATGTATGGTGTTGCCCTACCATAAGGGTTTGATAATAAAGAAGCATTTCTATCTATTTCTATCTTGTTATTCTTGGGTCATTTCTATTATCATAATATTTCCGGTTTAGATCTACAACAAGCACTCCTTCCTGCGTGAATAGAGCACCCAGCGTGATACATGACACATCAACGTGTACATGAAATTCAATGTCCCATTTTGGGAAAACAAAAATTGGGGCAGATGCCATATTTTCCTTTAGAATCTCCAAACTCTTCTTACAATAATAATTCCAACAATATGTAGCATCTGTTTTCAACAACTATTCAATTGGTGTCATGATTTGTGCATAACCGTTAATAAAATTTTGATAGTATCCAATGTGTCCCAACATGGTATGAAGTTGTTTGACAGTAAACGATGCTTGCAGATTGAGTATGACAACAATTTTCGCAGGGTCCACCATCAAGCCTTGTCTGTAGACCACATGGCCGAGAAAATTTTCAAAGGGGACAAGGAAGGTACACTTCTTAAGATTTAGCACAATCTGGTGTCGTCGACACGTATCCAGCATCAATTGTAAGCTTGCTACATGTTTCATGACTAGCCCAAATACAGTCCAATCATCAGAATAAACCTCCAAAAACTTATGAATGAATTCTTTGAACGCATCCACTACTATGCGTGAAAATATCGCTAGCGCATTCTTCAACTCAAAGGGCATAATGGTGTGCTAAAAACATCCCCATTCGGTAATGAAGGTGGTCTTGCTCCTATCTTCTGGTGCGATCTTGATCTGATGGTATCCCAAGAACCCATCCATGAATGAGTATGCTTCCTGTCCACCAACATTCTCCGGGACTTCATCTGTAAACGGGGTCAGCAACGAGTCATGAACGTAGGAATCATTTAGTTTTCGGAAGTTCACATAGATTCAAATTTCACCCTTCTGTTTTTTCTCTTGTACTATCAGAGGACTCACCTAGTCAGACTCTTCGATAGGTTCAATAATTCTTGCTGAAAGCATTTTGTCCAATTCTTCGTGGAATTTTTCCTTATACTTGAGATTCAAACGATAAGGACACTGCTTAACTGGCTTTGCCTCCAGCTTCAAAGTTATCTTCATCATCCCCAAGTCACCGAGAATACCCTTTAACTCTGTCATTTTCGTTGGGAATAAGTCTTGATATTCGTGTAGTAACTTGATGACTTTATCCATCGTGGCATCATCCCAATAGTCCCCCAGGGTCACATACTTTGGCTCCTCATCTGTACTAATGTTTACCTGTTTCATTTTTAGTGGCGCTATGATGTCAAGGTCCTCGATCAATGATCCTCAAACATCATGGATCCCTTGTATTTCCAGGATGTTAATGTTTCGGGGGTCATCATCATCATCCTTTGCTTGCATGTTGTAACATTCTAGGGCATTTCTTAACTGCTGTGACCATTCTAGTTGAACGATTTCTTCTGGTTCCTGTGGTAATTTGAAGATAGTGGCTTTCAAAATTTCTAGTACATCGTCAATAGTATCCATCCATTGGTCTTCAAATAAGAACGTTAATAAAAACCCTTTACGCAAGATATCCCATTCTCTCGTACCATGTCGGAGCTCTGTCTCAGTATACTAGTTTCTGGGGATGAAATCCAGGGTATGATAAAATAAATGTACCGATTCAGGTTGGGGCTCCTCACCATAGGCTTTCATCCATTTTGCGAGGTGCATGTGTGGGTCATTGCATCCATCATATTTCTCGATTATTCGTAGTTGTGGCTTCCCAAACCTTAGCTGCATCATCCTTATGAAATCATAGTAGCTTCCAGAATTCCCTTCATGTGTTCCCCTCCGATGCACAGGTGTTGCGCGCAACACCCACTTTAATGCATCAAACCTCTGGTGCTCTAGTACTACACTCTCAATCTTGTTCAAGAATTCATCCACCGTTGTTAGTCCATCATATGTTGGTAGATCTCAAGCCTAGGCGGTTATGCAATGTAGTTATTTGGTCATCATATTACAATTTAGCATTGTCACTTCACTCAACCAATTGTGCCATCACTCATCGTCTTTGTCGGACTCCGATAGGCAGGATTCTGCATGCTTCCACGACGTCCTTTCATCTGCAATAGGATGTAGCAAATCCTGGTTCTGCACAATTATTTTGTAGATACAATCTAGCTCTTCGTTGCTTCCATTGTCACACACAGGTTCTATGTAACACTGTCCTTCAGTGGGATCCAATGAAACTATCACACGTAGGGACTTTGTCTCAAAAATAATTTTCTACTTCTTTAGATTGATGACTCTGTTCATATTCGTTGCCCAGTCTATTCCGATTAATGCGAGGTAAGGATTGCTATCATCCAAAATTTATATTACCTCGAAATCTCTCTGTGTTCTTGCGCCATCGATATCCACTGTTACTCCTGTTAATCTTCCCATGGGCAAGATATTTTGTTGGTTCTCCATCTGTAATTGAATGGGAGACCACTGTAGTGCGGACCTGCCCATGCGCTCCCAAGTCTACTTCGGTAATATGTTCGCATCCGACCCCAAGTCTAAGATTACGTGATCCATCTCATATTCACCAATTTGCACTGTCAACCGGATTTCCCATCTGGTGCGTAGGGCATGCTTCCCCATTTTTCAAACTACACGCGGTTCCCCTGACCCTGTGCACCTAGCGATCAATTCTTGTAGTCCTTTAACTGCATTTTTATAATGCAACAATTTAATACATGTCTCTAAAAAGGTAGTTAGCATCGAGGGATCCAGGTCCATCTTTGGTTGATCCCTACAACCTAAAGTAAAGACCTTTGCGAAGCTCTTCTTTGCTTCCATAAATGTTTCTTTTGCATGGTCCACGTCAAATTCAGGTTCCTTTGTAGGAGCCTTATGTACCTAGGTGTCTTATTTAGGCTTCTTCCCCTTATCTTCCCCCATGGTCGTGCCACTCCTGAGCATCATGTTCACGTTGGGGTCCTCTTCACGTGGTTTGGACCTCATCATTTGGATGTTTTGCATCGGAGTGGGCTATAACACCCCTTTTTCATGCATTTTTGTGATCAACATTGGACAATCTATCATTTCATGATCAAACTGTTCATAGTACGGGAAAGATAAGCTCATCGATTTGGTACAATCACGAGCATAGTGCCCAGGGTCTCTGCAATTGTAACAAATTAGCTATCTGTGGCCTCTCCCAGGCCCCATTCCCCTGTGACCTCGACTTTGCCCTTGGAAGCCACCTCGTGCTATTGTTGTAGCTAGATCAAGGCCTCGTGTCTCTGTTTGCATTTAATAAGCTAGAGTTCTATCCATCATTAGTTCATAGATTCAACATGTTCGCTCATCATGAACCACTGATCTACAGAAATTACAATACAGTTGCTGCAAAGTTTAGGTATATTTCTGCAACAAGTGACAGTTGTCCATTGCGCGCTTCCCTCCTACCTAAAAAATTGTGCACTAGAGAGCAGTGGATGGACTTAGACTTGCCTGTGCCTCTGGTCTCAACAGAATCGGTCCCCCTCCTACCAAATAGTTTGCGAATATGGGATAATGATCCTTATCGTGACCCTGGCCCTTACATTTTATACACTACACTTCTTCGTGCACCTCTGGCCGAGGTGCCCTATCTTGCTTCAAACTCTGCATCTCTAAGTATAGGTTTTGTAGTTGCACGTGGATTTGATGGACTCCCAACCTCGGATCCTGTATCGGTGTTTGATGCAACCTCATCGCCATTTCCAATGCCTCTGCCTGGGTTGAGAGTTATTGTTGTGACAATGTTGTCCTCAAGTGTCGTGTCAAAGACGCCACAAACCATGCATAGTGTTGCGCATCCGTCAATGTCATGTTAGCCTTCTGGATCATACTTTTCAGCCTTTGATTTAGATCCCAGGGGGTTTCACCTAGAAGCATCGTGATCTCCTTGAATCTTATAATCAATTATGTCTCCAAATTCAGTCGACTGCACTCTTTATTCAATGCACTCTCAATTTCTGCTATTCTGGAATTCAGGTGATCATTTGAGTGTTTGATATACCAAGTCAATGCGCGATCCTATAGCGCACTTACCAATGTGGCCTTTTTAATGTTATCATCCATAACCCCGCGCGCTTCCCATACTGCTCTTACTATGAACCAAAACTAATCAGGATCTTCATTCCCTACTCCTCTGAATACAAGTTGTTATCACTCAGGTTGTTCCCTGCCTCCTGAAGGGAATATAGCTGAGGTAACCACTAACCAATATTTTAGTTGCAGGTCCTAGCCTACCTGCAAACAGAGAGGGCTCTCTCTTTGTGATTTAGCTTTTTTTTGGAGTATTTTAGGCTAGTTATGATGAACATGGTTTTGATTTAATTTTGTTGGATGGTGATTTCAAACAGAGCTGAGGTGCAAGTATAAAACAATTTATTCCATTAGGCAATGGAGTCAATGAAAGTGAATAGTTGACAGTGTTTTCTCTGATAAAAGGCAATGCTACAGAGCAAGATAATCAATCTAGGGACACTTTTAAAATCAGGAAATTGATGGAGTGGGTCAGGGAATGAGAGGCAATTAAGAATCTTTCATTATGCTGGCAGAGAGAAGGTGGTTGAATATTATCTAGGAGCAGTTAAGAATTCCTAAGTAGTATTTAAAATGAAAGAATTAGTGAAAACAGGAGCAACTAAGAATTCCTATTTATGACTAATTCTAAAGAAAACATAGTTAATAGCAGAGATTGAACATAGAGTGTATTTAAACAAATCCTGGGCTATTCTTTTCCTCTGTTACTAATATTATGAAACATATATGAAATTTGCAAACACAAAAAGCACAAACGTAGGTTAGAGCAACTTATTGATCCATAGAAAAACACATGAATTCTGTAGTAGGTCCCAGAACATCAAATCCACCTTCAGATGGTCCATAAACAGTGAACTTCAACAACAATTTGTATTAAAGAGTCTCAGAATTTACAGCGCAATCCAGAGAGAAAATCACCAACCCCTAATACATTCTATGGGGAGGTATTTATACAAAAATGAGATGAAAAATATCATGCAAATAAGCCTTCATGCAATAACTTTCTTTACCAACTCTTCAAAAGAAGTAAATGAGGGAAATAAATGTTGCATTAATTGTTGGTATGCGTAGCTATCCAATTTGTCAGAGATATTTGACTTTTGGGACTGCATGAGATGGCAAGAGCTACGTCTTTAATTTGTGGGTCCTGCGTTTGCTGTCATGCTGTCCATACTTGGTCTTTTATTAATGAGTTGCAATCATAATTTGACCCTTTCCTTCTGCTGTTTTTACTGTTTGACAGGTGGCCCGTGTATCCAAATTTTCTGACCTGTAGCTGATCAAAAGGGAACATAAATCAAATTACATGGGTATAATTTCCAGCATTGCTTTCCACCAATCCTCTGGAAGTAGCTGATGTCTTTGTATCTTTATGAGTGTTTCATCAGCTTCAGTGTATCTATAAAAGTTGGGCTAGACCTCAAACAGGTGATTTATCTCATGTTCAATGTAAAATAGATTCTCTAACTTGTCATAAAGACTCTGTCCAAAGGGAGGCCCCGTTTCTTCTGAGGTACTTGAGGATGTTGTAATCTGATTGGAAACATAGTTATTCATTCTGGTAATATACTGTTCATAGGCCAGTAGTTTTCCAGAGCTAGTCAATAGGTTGGGTAATCCTTTGCTCTGCAATGCTGCCATTTTTAGCTTGAAGTCATTTATTTCTGCTTGCATTTCCTGGCACTTTCTTTCTAGAGTCTGCACAAAATTTCTCAGGGTCAGCACCTTTTTTGCTGTCATAATAGTATATGTCCTGCTACTGATATCTAATGCTGCCAACTCCTCTTTAGTATGAGTGTTCAAGAAGTGAATCATTTTATTGGCCTGCTCAGGCATATTTCCCAATGCTACTTTAGCCCTTTGAGTCTCAAATTGAGCTAGGCCTATCAATTCTATTTGTTCATGTATGTCCTGAATCGATCGCCATTGGTTAGTTATTGATTGGCCAATTTTGGGCCACAAAATCTTCCTGATTTTAGCTAAAGTTTTTTCTAAAGTAAGCTCCTTCTCTAAGGCCTTTATTTTGTTGTCTAAGGCTTTTATTTCTCTTTGTTTCTTAGCCACTGTCATCTTGGACTTGTCATAGTTTGCCTCCAGCTTGGCCAACTTTTCTTTGGCCTCTTTCACCTCTATCACCTGAAATTCTAGCTCTTTAACTACTTTCATCATTTCTTCCATACTCATGCTAGATTATGGTGCTGTTGTTGCTGCTGCTACTGCTGTAGCATCTGTAGTTGATGTAGTTGTTGTGGATGATGAAATGACAAGAGGGATTGATGCTACTTGTGTGGGAGGAACAGTGACAATAGTTGGAGCTACTTGAGGTCGCTGGGAGGTTGACTCTCCATGCTTGCCTTGCAATGCTTTCTCCAACTCTTCCTCCATCTGAATTATTCTTTGATTCATCCTCATGAGCAGATCCATTGTATCTTCACCTTCTTTCTCTTGCACAAGTTCTGCAGTTTGAGGGTGCATAGTTGCAGGCAACCTCAATTGTTTCTTGAGTGCAACCATATCTTCCTCTTTTTTTCTTTATGAGGGCCTAGATGCCTTTAGCACCCTTCTTAGGATCATGTCCTATTTCCACAATGATTTCCTCCAATGTCTTTATTCTATTATCTTTGGCTGAGGAAGACATTCTCTCCAAATCCAACTGAGTGTTTGTATTTTTCAATGATTCCTTCAGTTGATGGGCCAGCATAGCCTTGTCTGCTAGAGTGGCATATACCATTTCCCCTGTTTGCTTGTGTAGCTCTATTTGATCCATCGGCTGTATTTCCTTGGAGAGGATATCTAAGTTGGTCTTTATATAGTCTACAGCTGTCTGTGGCTGTGGTATCTTCAGCTTAAAATGACTCAGAATCATCTTTTCCTCCTTAAAGTCATAAGCTGCCATTAATATCTACTGTTTGGAGGGTGTTGTTTTGAGGAATTGATCATACAACTATACTCTTAACAACTTATTTTGAGCCTTGATTTCCATGAAAGTTCCTTTAATCCCAGGTGGTTGTTTGCTTTGCTGCCTTGAGAAAGGCACCTCCATACCATGTTGCCTCTCTTGCTCTTGCTGGAATGAGCTGGTAGGTTTTTGCTGGCTTGTTTCTCTCTCCCTCCTCGGACTCTCTATGACTTCTTCACTAATTTCTTCCTCAACTTGAGGATCAACTCTTTTCCTTTTGGCCTCTGGTTACTGTGTTGAGCCACTAGCAGGTGTAGTTTCTTCCCTATCCCACTTCTTGCCTCTTTCCTCGTTAACGAGAGTATGTAATGCCGGAATCTATGGTGCCTCAGTCTACTGTGGAGGGGCTTTCCCTTGACCCTACTCTTTTGAGGTAGTAGGCTGTTCAGTCACCGTTTCTTACTCTGCATCCATTACCTCCTTTCCTTTTGTTGTACCTATTGCTGGTGTAGACCTTTCTTGGGCAGCTTGTGAAGCTGCAGCAATTGATGTGCCTTCTCTAACTTGCTGTGGCAGTTTGAATGTTACCTTCTCAAAAGAATCCAAGTCAAGTGTTTTTTCCAAATCTTTGACATTACGCTCCATTATTTCTTCTTGAGTGAATTCTTCAACTAGTGTACCTTGCACCCACTCATCTTGATTAGCAAATTGTTTAATCTATGGGATTTTACAATGCTCATAGGCTGACAGCCTATATTTTATTTTTCTGGCATTGATAAAACCATCTGGGTCATAAGGTACCCACCAAAAACTCCTTTTCAACTTGAGTTTCTCCCCCAATATTTGGTTAGCATCTTGCCAACCTTCTTTCTTGTTCATGACAAAGGGGCCTAGTTGGTCTTTAAATTTTAGGCGAGCCTTTTTCTTGGCACTATGAAAATGAGCTAAATCTGAATTGATGAGTTTCTTGTAATACTCCAAGGAAAATAGTCTCATTGGTACATATCTTGGCAGCCTGTAGGGACAGAGCTCACAACCATAGATCCTAATGACAGTGTGATTTTGGTAGAAGCACCAGTCACCTATTTTGTAGTTCTTTGAAAGCTGCAATATTTTCTTCATGTCATAGGATAGCCTAGCAGGAGGATTTCTCTTTAGGAGACAAGAAACTGGATAGACAAACAGGTCAATGAACTCACAGTAAGAGTAGGGGGAATTGTGGACTTCATGAAAGAATGAGGTCCAGAAAATTACAGACCTCTTTTCTCCTTTAGAGTCCAATCTTTTGATGGGCCATTGGAAGCAGTCTGGCTGATAATACATGAATAGATGGTAGATGTAAGAAGAGTATTTGAAGACTCCCTCCCTATCCAGTTTCACTAGTTGGTCATGTATCTTATTGGAGATGAATTTTGCATAATTGTACTTGACAGCAGGGGGCTGTACTGGGCTATATGCAGACAACAGGACCAAAATAGTTTCATCAATGTGTTCAGTTGTTTTGAAACCCAGCACATAAGAGACCATATCAACAAGTAATTTTCCCACTTCATTGAAATCTATATAGAGAAAAGGAGGTGGCCCTGTAGGTTGGCGGTCTGCTCTCATGAATACTTTGGCAATTCGGGATATCTCTGAGCTGGAGAGTTTAGGACCTTCATCAAGTAGGAATTTCATAAAGAGAGGGACCAGAAGCTGAGTTTGCTTGAAGTTTAGCATTTGGTTGATTGAATCAGGAGTTATATGGAAGAGGATGCTCCCAAATGGAGACTTGATTTCTCTTTGATTTGGCTCATAATTTTCAGCACAGAGGTGGATTATTTCAGGGAAAATGTTGACAGAAGGGAGGAAGTAAATGGGCAAGTTTGATTCCCATATTCCATACATATCACACTTGCTAAAAAAACTATTCCTTAGCTAGCAGAAGGTTTGCAAGTGATTTCTATCCCCAACTTGAATTAAGTGGTCCCTATCAGCCAAAGGCATTGCTTCAAGTTCCTTGTGAGGTGCATTGAGAGGAGTGATATTCAAGGCTGTTGGAGTGGCCATCTTCAAATTTTATGTGTTTGTATTTGAAATTAGGATTCGTGCAGCAATAGACTGGTGAAAATTCCATCTTAGGGTTTTCCAAGGAGCTGTAGAGTGAGCTTATCTAGGATTGGCCTTCACTGTGCATAGTTTGTGGTAAAAAAAAACAAATTTGCATAATTTTAGGCAGGTTTTTTGAATAAACGCCTTGGATTCATAGGCTGTGAGTATACTGCAGAGGGAATGGGAATGTTTTTAGGCCAAATGAGTGAAATTCTGCGGAGGATTTTGACAAAGGGAGTGAATGCACGGGCAGTTTGCAAACTCTGCCGGCGAGAACGGCCTCAGAATGTATTTTAATGGTGGAATTGGCAGAGAAGGGAAAGTTTGTCGGGTTTCTCTTGAACAAGGGGTCAACAAGTGAGTTTACAGGTGGAATTTTAGGTGCTCGAGCGCATTTAGTGTGAAATTGCAGATGTTCAATCAATTTCAATGGAGAAACTATGGAAAAATAGGTTTGCAGGTGAACATACGGGTAAATACCTGTTTTTAATGGTGGAGAGGTGACTGACAGGTACAATGCTGAGCTGAGGGGTCAAAATTGCAGGTAGAACTCGCTTGGTCGATTAAATTTGAGTTCTGGTGGTAATTCGTCGTAAACAACATGCAGAGCACTCCACCAGTTGACCAATACAAATAAAAAAAAATGGTCACTTTCGTGCTTTTTAACGAAATTTGGACATTTTGGTGCTTTTTGGCATGTTTAGATGATGACGTCAACATGACGTATTTTGGCGCGTAGCAGGTACGGAAATTGATGTGGCAGTTGACGCGCATGGTGATGTGGAAAGTGACATGGTGGCAGGGCGGTGATGTCGGCGGATGATGTGGCAGCACTACAGGGGAGCGGGGGGCCGATGTGGACGCGACGTCATCAGTGACATGGGAGCTGACGTCAAGGGGCAGGTGGCAGGCAATTTCCGGTTTTCCCCGCACCACTTTTGGCTCGGGGTGGTATGACAGAGGGGGGCTCCAATCACGCCGGGCGATTGACGCATGGCAGGGGTATGGCAGTAATACCGCCCATCCCCCGTACGCTAATCTTTGGTGGATCGGGGCATGCGATATTTCCGCCCACCGTCGGATTAAGAACTTTGGATCAGACGATAGACGAGAAGTTTAAAGTTGCGAGGTTTTGGAATGATGGGGGCCTACACATATTTAAATGTTTTATAATATATGCGGGGCATGAAACTTAGGTTATATAGGTTTTATGTGTTCGACGCCGGGGTTACGGTTTATTCATTTAATCAAATATCAAACGAAACCCAAAATATATAAGTGCGGAGGGTAGTATGGTAAGGTTTATGTGTGGGGGGTCAGCATGGTTATTAATTTAACCAAATGTTAAATTAACCCCAAGTATTTTGGACGCAGAAGGGCTAATACAAGTCCCAAATGGACTTAGTATTTCCCGAACTTAGGTTATATAGCTACAATGCTATAGGGTAGGGATATTTAGTATTTTTTGGGTTTTTTATATAGTTTTTTGTATTATAGGGATGGGAAAATGATTTAGGGAGCTATATAATAGGATTAAATGTTAATATGACTTTATGGAATGAAACTGTATGAGCAAATGCTAAGTTTGTAGAATGAAAACTTAGGCATAGGGAAGTGAAAGGAGTATGGAATAATGATTTTTACACAAGAAATGTGGCTTCTTACAACCAAGTAAACTCAGAGTTTAACTTATCATTTCTCATAGAATGAAGTGAAATAGGACTATTGGGCAGATCCCAATGTCCTTGAAGGGATGTTAATAAAAGATTTATGGGGGAATGAAGGGGAATTAGTCATGCTTCCATTGTTATGCAACCAAATAACTGTCATGGTACCAATGTTACTGATGAGATGAGTGCTTCTTGACAAGAAAAGGTGATCAAAACCTTGTTTCTGCAACCTCAAATTGCCTACCAAGCCTAACACACCTAGCATTTGTTCTTCCTTTGGATTGGGTGCATTTGGACTAGCAAACCCTGATTGTCCTCTTTTCTTTTGACTGACCTCCTATCTAAATCTATCCTTATCTCTTCCAAGGGCTCAGATTAAGTAGTTGGGCCCTTTATTTCTCTATCTATCTAGTGATCTGCCAAGCTTAAACTATTTGGGTAGACCTTCATTCTATATTCTACAACAGTAAATTTAAATATGGACTAGCCTAGATTGAGCTGTTGGACCATCCATTAAATATGACTAAATCACTGATTTTATGATTTGAAGTTATTCAAAAATGGAATGTAGTGGCATTTGAGCTAGCACACTTTCCTGGCCTTTTAGTTGGGGTTCACTTCTTTCATTTTTCTCTTGGCCAATTCATTCTTCTTTTTTCCCTTTGATTTTTCTTTTAGGGCATACCCTTTTTTCATTTTTAACTTTTTTATTTTGTTGGAAATATGGAACCTTTGTAGCATGGAAAGGATGACATATTTGGAATTTCCCTAGTCAATCATGAAAAATGACACCTATTGGTATAGGAACCTAACACAAGCAACTTGATCGCACTTGCCATGCTAAATTGTTGATTTTGTGGGCAAAGTTGGAGGTGAATAAGGCAATGGGAGTGGTGGCATTGGTAGAGATGATAATTACAGAATGCGCTACCCGATCAAACTGACCACACTCCTTGGAGAAACCCAAGTGCATTCTTCCTCACTTGCTCACGATGGTGAAATTAAAGGACCATTTCCTAACCCTTCGATCTGAAGATCCTTCCACTTCGCGTCGTTCCACTCATTAATGTATGTGCATCATCCATTTTTCACATAACAACATCTTAATCTAGGTATTCAAAGACTTGATGTACTTACCTCGTGGTCCTTTGAGAGAACTTATTTCGGCTTCAAAATTGTGTCTATCATGAATTCAGTGATAAACCTTCCTATTATCTGATCCAACCAATGATCTACGACCTATACAATTTTATCTTCAGATGCCTCTAGCCTACACACTAACTCCGGAGTCCACACTATCAGCTGATCAAGCTTGTGCCTTCTTGTGTTGTCTGCTATCCTTGCGATCCACTCATACAGTTATGATGAGAAGGATGTGAAGAAGATCTTGTGGATTTCTGTCTATATGTAGTGATCCAACCACCTCTTCTCAGATATCTGTGGGGTTTCGTTTTCCTGCACCATGAACTTGTGAAGCTTTTGATCCAACCAATATTCAATCTCTTTCTTTGTAGGGTTCCAGCGTTCTGACATCATACATCCTTAGGTAGATCCTTGTCCCAACAACGGAAGCATTTGTTGGATTATTGGGCCCTGAACTAGGTTCAGAGGAGTTTTAGCCAAACAAATCCCACACTACCAGCCCTTTTGGCAATAATCCGTGGAGTGCAGACTGAAGCCTCACCCAAGGTAGTAAGGGATGGTGATGGAACCAAGTTTTCACATCCTAGAGATGTCTTGATGAGGTCTTGAGGGGTCGCAAACCAAACTACGCACTTGCACTACTCTGCGAAGATCCGCGATGGGGTGTTTCCAAGAGTCTTCTTATTATTGTAGTTATTACAGATTTGATCTATTCCTTAAGGTCCTTAATCGAGCATTCCACAGTTAAAACCAATGTGCACAACCATAAATCTTAAAGATATGCATAAAACCATAACATAAGCGTAAACATATTGTTGAAAATGCAACAAGATGATGGAGCTTAGTGAGAAGAAGTCGCCTTCACTAAGTGGGCCCGCAAGCTATTTTTGGTGCAAAGTCTATTTTTAGACATATGGATCATGGTCTATGAGTTGTAGGATGCTATTTGTGGATGATTGGTCATGTTGGTAAAAATAGATGGACCTCTTATTTTTAGACATATGGGTGGAGTCTATTTTTAGACTGCCAGGCTAAAAATAGAACAGTCGAATATTATTAGCTCTTAATAATATTTGGACTATAAACATTATCTTATTCTCTTGGAGCACTTCAGTTCGAGCTATAGGTGTGGTACATGCAACTGCCAGAAGGAAATACACTTTTCTTATGGGTTACTTGAGCTATTGCATGAAGGACTTCAGTTAGAACTTCAGTGATTGAGTTTGGTGGAGTTGAACGAGGAGTTGATGGAGTTGTGTTTAGTTTGACTTAGTTGAACTAGTTGTATTTAGTATAACTAACAAATACACTAGTGATGAGTGATGTGAATTAGTTATTAATTAATTCAATAATTATTAACTCATGAATCAAATGAGGAATACATCAGTTAAATCAGTGCATGGACAGTTTAGTGGAGACAAATGTTAGAGATGAGCGAAAGGGAAAGACAACTGTTAGTTGTGACTATAGTTGTGCATGTGATTTACACAATCAGTGGGATTGAGTTGCCAATTAGGATTGCGTAGTGTTACACAAGGGAAATACGAGTTTGTTTCAGCCATTCTCATCTATTCTCAGGTAGGATTGCGCAGTGGAGGCAGGCAATCAGCGAAGGAGATTTGAGCCAGTGATTGATTCAAATCTGAGCTAGTTTGTGTGTAACAGGTGGAGATAGTGCCGAGTACTTGTGAGGAGTATTGTACTATGTATTGTTACATGTTATCAATCAATATAATATACAGATTGTTGGGGGTTTTCAGCTATATACTTTCCCCGTGATATACTGTGTTGATATGTGTGATTGATGCTTCAATGTGCGCATGCAATTGTTTCTTTAATACTGCAAAATTGATGATCAATGTAGAGGAGGTTATGTATTATTCATGATTCCGCAAATAGTGTATAATCAGGATAATATCTGTGAATAAGTGTCATATTATTCAAAATTTCTACATGGTATCAGAGATGCTTGATTTGTAGAAGAGATTTCTACAAGATATCAAAGCATAGTTGATCATCGGATCTATTATTCAGAAAGTGTTTACATTTTATTTCTTTAGGCAGAGTCTGTAATCGGGCTAGGTAGCCTCTAGATTCATCCTTCTTTTGGAAGGTGAGATATCCAATGAATACCCATACAGTCGATCTCTGTACGAGAAATACTTTGTTCTAACGAATTTTAGATTAGAAGCGGTTGAGTTTTGAGCTGGTGGAATTCAAATTTGCAGTAGTGTTTTCTTGGTGTCAAAGTTGAAATGTCTTTCAACAGATTGTGATTGGAGTATGCCCTTGAGGGCAGCTCGAACTATATTTCATGGAAGGACATGATGGAGGTGGTGTTAGATGATAATGGGTGGAAGGAGTTCATAGATGCGGATGTCCCAAAACCTACTGATGCTGCTCAAGTCAGGGATTGGCAAAAGAAGACAGTAAAGTGTCGAAGGATTCCGTTGGAGGGTGTGAGGGATCACATTGTATCCAACCTCCATGGAAAGGCTTCTCCATACTTGATGTGGAAAGCATTGACAGATCTATTCCAAATCAAGAGCGACCAGAGGAAGTTGGCGCTCAAGGATAAACTCAGAAACATAAAGTGTGAGAAAGGCGACAGTATGCCCAAGTATCTCATGAAGTTCACTCAATGCCTGGATGAACTAGGAAGTGTGGGGGTGACTGTCGATGATGAGGACTTGGTGAGCTTGGCTCTCCTTGGTCTTCCGAAGAGTTGGCATTCCTATCAGGACTCTATAAATGGTTGGGAGAAATTGCCAGGATGGGAGAGACTTTGGTCAAATCTTGTGCAAGAGGAGATCAGGCAGAATACCAGGGATGGCTCTTCATCAAAGGCATATGATGAAGAAAATTATGCTTTTGCTACCAAAGAAAAGAAGGGGAAGAACAAAGAAGCTTCTCATTCCGGTGTGAAAGGCAAGAAGCAGGACATGTCCAAGGTGAAGTGCTTTCATTGTCACCAGCACAAACACTATGCCACAAATTGTCCACAGAAGAAGAAAAATAAGCAAGCTTCTCGATCTGCAGTGGGAGAGGCCTTAGCCTCACAGTTTGAGCTGGATTTTTCACTGATTGCATGCTTGGTATCAAGTGTGATGGGATCAGTATGTTTCCTGGATAGTGGTGCATCTTTTCACATGACAGGAGATCGAGATTTGTTTTCTAATCTGGATGAGAAAGATCTTGGAGTGCACATCGAGATGGGCGATGATGGTAGATACGGTGCGACTAGTATTGGTACCATTTCCTTTAAGTGGGAGTTTGGTAAACCCTTTGTATTGAAGGAAGTGATGCATGTTCCAGGATTGAAGAAGAATCTTATCTCTGTGGCGATGTTAGAAGACAAGGGATATGATGTTGTTTTTAGCGAGGGAAAGGCTTTCCTACGCAGTAAGACAACTAGAGAAACCCAGAAGATAGGGGTTCGAGTCAAGAACCTTTATCAGTTGCATGTAGATGGATGCTCAGAAATGGCATGCAAGGCAAAAGGAGTGGTGAGCCGGGATCATGGCGAGCTGTGGCACTGGAGATTGGGCCACCTTCACCATGGAGCTTTGAAGATACTACAACAGATTTCTACTGGGCTTCGTAAAGGCACTCTTGCGCAGTCAGATCAGTGCAAGGGGTGTACTTTGGGAAAATTTGTGAAAGCCACCTTTCACGAGAAGGATAGTTGCACCACGGCAATCCTTGAGAGAATTCACACAGACGTGTGTGGACCTTTCTCAGTAGCTTTGCTAACAAATCACAGGTACTATGTGATCTTTGTTGATGATTTCTCCCGAAAGTGCTAGATCTTCTTCATGCAGAAGAAGAGTGAGGCATACTCAAAGTTATGTGAGTTTAAAGCACTGTTTGAGAAGGAATTGAGGAAGAAGGTGAAGGCTCTTAGGAGTGACAATGGTGGTGAATTCATCTCTGGCGAGTTCAAGGACTTTTGCAGCACAGAAGGGATTCGAAGAGAGCTCATAGCTCCCCATAACCCATAGCAGAACAGGGTTGTTGAGCAGAAGAAAAAAATGATCGTGGGTGCTGCAGAGGCGATGTTGCATGATCAGAGCCTAACCATTGTCCTCACAAGATACTTGGCATGAGTACACCCGAGGAGGCTTATTCTGGTAAGAGGCCTGATATTTCCCATTTGAGGATTTTTGGTTCTCTTGTTTACATGCATGTGACGAAGGATGCCAGGAAGAAACTGGAGCCGAATACAGAGGTTGGGATATTTTTGGGGTACATTGATATGCCCCACAACTATCGTGTGTATTTTCCAAACAGTCGCAAGACTGTTGTGCGACGGGATATAAAATTTCAGGAGGATAAAGTGATGAAGTGTTTGCTTGAGATGGAGCCACACTTGCATGTAGATGAGGATCTATTAGTTCCTAAGGATGAGCTTCAGGATGTGGATCAGCCACAAGATGAAGTTCATGGAGTGGAAGAGACCACTCATGCAGCGCCAACCATTAGAGGGTGAAAGCGCACTACAAAAGCTGAGCGACTGGCTCAAGATGCAGAGAAGGTTGTAGGACCACCTACAGCACAGTGCAGATAGAGACAATCACCTGATCGGTACATTGGATACATGGCTCTTGTGAGAAAATGTGTCGTGACTGAGCCATCCTCTTTCGAGGAAGTTGTGGAGGATCCCACATGGTTAGATGCCATGGTGGAAGAGTATGATTCAATTGTCAGAAACAGTGCATGGGAGATTGTCCCAAGACCGGAGGGGAAATTAGTGGTGGGTTCAAGATGGATCTACAAAGTGATGCAGATGGGGTGGCACATCCATCAGATGGATGTGAAGACTGTGTTTCTTGCTGGAGTTTGGAGGAAGGAGGATGCTACTTCAGCGGAGGTAGTGGATGCCATTGTTTATCGACAGTTGGTGGGGTCACTTATGTATTTGGTAAATACACGACAAAATTGATGATCAACGTAGAGGAGGTTATGTATTATGCATGATTCCACAAATAGTGTATAATCAGGATAATCTCTGTGAATAAGTGTCATATTATTCAAAATTTCTACACATATAGGTCTGTGATCAGATGCACAATAATTCAAAAACACTTACCTTTATTAACTTCTGTTCAGTACAATCCAATTCCACCCTGCACACTCAACTGCAGGGGTCCATGCACATAGTTGCAGACTCTAACCAGACCTCCACGCACTCAGCTACGAGGCCTCTATCTCCTATTACAACCCAACTTGCACTTATAGACTCAGATCTACTATCATGTTCAGACACCCATGTCACTTCTATTACCAAAAAGATACCTTACACTTAGAGCCTTACTCTTATTTATACATTCCCATGGTCAGTGGACCATGGGAAGGCTGACACATTTGAGATTAACCTATACTATTTTAGGGTATACTACCCTTGGACTTTGACCCATTACACTTTGCACTCTGTGCACTTCATGGAGATTTTACAGTATAATACCCAAAAATGTGGGCTTCAAGCCCCAAAACCATTATGTGGGGGATCCACTAGCCAACATAAGGATATTAAAAAATTTTCAACTAAGGCAACTTCCTTTATCTCTTCACCCAGATTCTTCATGCAATTAAAAATCTCATCTATACGTAAGAAATAACTAGCTATACTTTCATCATTGTGCATCTTGATAGTTTCATATTGAATTCTGAGAGTTTGCAGTTTAGCACGTTTTACCTGAGAGTCTCCTTCGTAGCTTAGAACGATTTTGTCCCATATTTTTTTGGCTGATTTGAGTTACATAACTTTGACAAACTCTGATTCTGACAGACTTCCCAATAATGTATTGACAACCTTGGCATTGGTTTCATATTTCTTTTTATCTGCTGTGTCTATAGGAATTGTTGATGGAAATGTATATCCTCCTTCCACGATTTCCTAGACATCTATTCCAAGAGATTGAAGATAGGTTGTGGTTCTTAAATTCCAATAAACAAAGTTTCTCCCATCAAAGATTAGTGGTTTGATGGATCCTCCACTTTCTTGATTACTCATGATGATGGATCTTCCTTCAAGTGATCAAGCTTCTTCTGAAGGACCTACTCTGATACCAATTATTGGAAATAATATTGAGAGCAGGGTGAATCAATATTATATGATCAATAATCTAATTTTCAAAACTGATTTGTATATGCTACTTCAACTTAGTAAACCAGCGTGTATATGCAACTGTACTTAATGCAACCAATGTATATGCAAAGATCTTTTGATTTACCCAAATTATCATGCATTGAACTTTAACCAGTATATCAGGAATTCATTAGACAATGTAGTAAATAGAGGAAAAAGCATCACACATAAGAAACACACATGAACACCAAGATATAAGGTGGAAACTCAATGTGGGTGAAAACCACCTACTACAATCATCTCTGTCTTCTTTTAATAATAATAAAATTACGTTTACAATTTTTGTACTGGCACAGTCTTATACCAGTATGCAAGCTTCTACCTATAGAAGGATACAACCTTCTCTCATTCTCCAGCTTCTACTAGAAGGGAGCTACAACCCCCTAGCTCTTGTACTAACTAATATGTTTACTAGTACGTAGGTGCCATCCTACAGAAGGCTACAAAATTCTGTCTTCTTCCATGGACCATGTTTCATAATTTTCAAACTGGATCCATCAACAACATCATTCAATCATCAAATATATCTACATCAACCAATTTCCTTTTGAACCAACCTCAACCAAATCAATCAACCACTTTGACAACCCATCAATCTGATTATTCAGAATGTTGTCACCAGAATATAGTAACAAGAACCCAAGCCAGAACCCAGAACACTACAACAGCAAACAGAAGCAACTAAAACATATTTATAAGGTATGCGCTACTTACATGTGTTGAACCTGCGTGCATATGTGTTTTCGTCAAGGTGAACCAGTGTACAAATACGCAAATCAAATTTATGATGTATACATTGCTTTGATATGTAGAACTAGCATGTATATGCTTCTTTTCTAAAGTGAGCCTATGTTTAGATCTGTAAATGATGATTTACACATTACAAATGATGATTTACACATTACAAATATTCCAAACTTCATTCATACCTAGATCATCATATTTACAAACTATAACATCCACCAATTATTCAGATACATGATCAAATTACATAAAGATAATTCACTTCAAGCCTTGTGATCCTAATACATCATTAGATCTTATCCTTCATGAAATGCTAAGGTTCATCCTTGGTTAAGATCAAGCATAGCACCATAAGCCAATAACCTGCATATTAGATCTCACACTTCATCAAATATTAAATACTTGCACACATGGCCTAATGATCTTCTCCTCCTTTTATATTTCTAGACCTTTCTCAATACCATGGACCAAAACCTCTTAGGACCAATACCTTGGACCAAATACCTAGGGTCAATACCTCGGACTTGATACCTTGGACCAATACCATGAATCAAAATACCATGGACCAAATACTTCAGACCAAACACTTAGTTTTCCAAGGTATATGTGCTTTTCCTTTTGTGAAAGTGCATGTGTACGTAAATGTGACTTGTATATAGTGAAACCGTGTGTATACGCAACTTGGTAAATGGTGAATGCGTATACCTCTCTTTCTTCATTCTGTGTAGTCTAATCTATAACTCTATGTTGTTAACCTGCAGTAATGTGATCTACCATCTGAGTGAGTTTCTTTCTGAACTAATTCCTTAAAGTTGCCCTACGTTTCATCACATTTGTAAACACTCTTGTCATGCATTTTGTAACATCTAATATCTCCTCTATAGATTCATCTATATACAAGTGATTTGTTGCTACAAGTGGGCTGCCATCAAGTACAACACATACATCATAATGCCAACATAGCTTTTATATTTGAAGTAGAGATTGTCTATTCTTTAGGTTCTTTAAGGGTGTTTTCCTTCCATTCTAATAGAATTTTATATTGCTTAGTCTCAGGCTTGGTTGTCTGATGATATGGAGTAAATTTATTTTCTAGTCTAAATTTTGAAATCACTCCCATTGGGTCATAAGACCAATTAAAGTTGAAGAAAAACTTCATCTCTTTCAATAACTTGTTTGCTTCTTCTCTTGCTGCTCTAATGTTACAGATGAATGGACCAACCTGAGTTTTTAGCTTAAAATGTGATTTCTTCTTTACAACCACAACATGCACTTCATTTGCATTGAGCATCTTCTTAATATATTCTAACGCACAAATTCCCATAGGGAGGTACTTAGGTAGCTTGTAAGTGAAAGCTCATAGCCATAGACTTTGATTTCTGTATAAATTTGTTAAAGGTATCAATATCCTATTGTCGTTTGGTTAACTCGCTGCAAAACTTTTACAATTTCATCACTAATTCTTGGTTCTAGAGTGCTTCTTAGAAGATTAATGGCTGGATGAACAAACAATTCTATGAAATGTTTATATCAGATTTCTTCTTTCTTCTTCATTCCCATAGAAGTCCAACAGATGACTAATTTTTGGTTCCCTTCTTCATCTAGCTTATGCAAAGTGAATGGAAACTTGTCTCCCAGAAAATAGATAAAAAGATATACAAGTACTAAAGCATACTTGAATACCTCTTGAGTATTGAACTGGACAATTTTTTCATGAATGGCCTTAGCTAGAAATTGACTAAAGTTAAAAAGAAAAGTGGGTTTGGAACCACTAAAAAAGATAAACAAGACCCCAATGATGGCTTCATCTACATATTGATTAGAATAGTAACCAAGGAGATAAGAGAGAATCGTGATAATTCTCTCGGCTCTGTCTGGGAATACATATGAATCATAGGGAGGGTTTCTTTTAGGAAGAGGGCTATCTACAGCTAGGAAAATTTCTAGGGTTTGAGTTTTTTTAGTGAAATCCAATTTCTGATATGCTTCTATTAGGTTTTCATGAGAAAATGGAGTGTTTGGCACAATAGTTCGGGCCTGCAACATCTAGTCAATGGATTGAGCATTAATGGAGCACATGATTTCTCTTGTATGTGAGATAATAGCTCTTTGATTGGGGTCATAAGATGCATAACATTTTATGACAAATTCAGGTGCTCTATGGGTCTGAGGGAAGATATAATGAGGAAGATGGGATTCCCAAAGACTAATTTCATCTGTTTCATCAACGAATTGATCCTCCATCTAGAAATGGATCTCAAACAAGTAAAATGCAGACAAGGACTCATGGCTTTTACAGTCTCTGTCAACCAAGGGAGTATGATGGAAATCAACTTGTGGATGAATGAGAGGATTTGAGGTTTTTGCAACTTATTTTCCCTTAGGAGGCATTTTGGTGATTGCATTACAAACTAAAAGTGATAGAAATGGGAAGGATTTAGATGAAATACAGTGATAATAGAAAAACAGTATAATTGAAATATATTGAGTGAACCTAGATTCTGGCTTGCTTGCTAACAAGACAGAAAATTCACTTGAATGGTGAATTTGTCATTTTGACTGTAAGCTACAAGTATCCAATGATCAATTGAGTTACGGGAATTCACTGTGTAATAGTTTTTATGAAAGAACATGGTTTATAAGGCATAAAATGGAGCGAATTTGTTAATCAATGGCTAAAATTGTATTAACTCTCCAACGAGACTAAGAAATGGATTGATGGAATATTGATTTGCAAGGGGTGGATAATTAAATGGATAACGATCAGACTGGCGAAAGAGTGGTCCATATAAGAATGATCGGATAGAGGAAGTGATGTGTGTATTGACATAGACAATGATGTGGGAGCGGCAGTGATGGAAGAGGCTGAAAACCACATTCACGCATGATTTTGGGCAGTAAGTAGTTTGGGATTTTAAGTCCCAAAAAACTAGGAGCGAAGGTTGGCAGTTGCAGAGGGTGGTTTCTAAGACTGCCAACTTCAGACCCGCCCCCTACTGATAACATTCGAATAGCAAGGGAGGGTTGAGGAGAAATATAACCTTTCAGATTGGAGGGAGATGCAAGGGATGAAAAAGAAAATGGAGGGAGTTTAAGGAAGTGAGGTAGAGGGTGATGGTGGGGTCGAAATAGATATGATGGATGTGGCAGGTGTGGGGTTTCTTGGAGAGTCAATGGATAAAACGTGAATATTATAAAATATTATTGAGATTTAGCAAATTATGGTTAATTAAAACCATTTGTTATATGCACATATATCCAATGTTTTAACTTAGGATAAAAATCCTATCATGCTCCAATTTCATTTTATTTCTCTACCTACCCTTAACTTTCCTAACATTTTTTTTTTTTTGCAATCTTAGTCATCTGAGTGCATTTAGACTAGCAACTCAACATTTTCCTTATCATTATTAATCTACTTCTATCCCTTATTGCTTCCATTGGATCAAATTAAACCGTTGAGCCAATTTTATTTTCTACCTGTAAACAAACAATTTAAATCTAATCCAATCACGATTAAACTATACGATTGGATTGTATGAACTATTTTGGCATTTAAACAATTTGCATAGAACTTTATTTGTAAAAATAAAATTGACTAAGAGTAATGGCATTTGGATGTGCAACACTTTTAGAATTTATTATTTTTTCTTTTATTTCTAATCTAACATTTTATTTTTTTCTTTCCTTTTTTAGGGCATCTATTCTAACATTTTATTTGATATGGACTTATTCACCAAAATATTCCTAACATTTTTGTTTATTTATGCTTTTTGTTCATATCCAAACTTAACATTTTCTTAAAATATATTTTCATTTTTCTTTTTTTTGGACTAATAAATGCTAACTTACCAAAACCAAAAAATGCTACAACATTGGCTCCAACTGGGGACTGCTTTCTCCTGTAGAATGTAGAGAACCTACAGATCCATGTGCCTTCTCCTCAAGCTATGGAGTCTTAGTTGTGAAAAATCACACTGATAGTTGAAAAAGTAAAATAAACCAGATTTTTTACAATGGTAGTAGTGAAATCTACTTCAACTTCTCATTGATGAATGTAATGCTTGAGAAATATTCCATTAATTGGATATGTGGAATATAGTCCCTCTAGGTTTTGTTGCACAAAAGTGTTGTTTCCCTTTACCTCAACAATAGCTAAAGGTCCAAACCATAGGTTTTCAAACTTTCAGTGTTTTCCCTTGTCTTCTCTTTTGGAATCCCATCTTAGAACTAGATCACCCTCCTTGAAGTCCCTTTCCCTGGCTCTTTTGTCAAATAGGCTCTTCATCTTATTTTGATACTTTTTCAATTTGTATTGGACTTCATCTCTATTCTCATTCGGTTCAATAATTTGTTTTATCCTCCTTGAAAATTCATCAAGTTCATCAGTTGAATCCTGCAGAATCTTTAAAATAGGGAAGGCCAAGTTGGTAGGGAAAATTGGATCTTTCCCATAAACTAACTGAAAAGGAGATTTTCTAGTAGATCTCTTTGGAGTAATCCTGTTTGACCAAACTTCATAAATTATATGAGTGTCCCAGCTCTTTTTATGAATTGCTAAAGTTTTTTTGATAACCTTTACCAGAATTTTATTGGATGATTCTACAAGACCATTACCTTGAGGAGAATGTGGAATTGAATGATGTAGCATAATCTGATATTTGGCAAAACTCAATCATTTTAACACTGGAAAATGTTGTGGCATTATTAGTAAAAATTTGGGTTAGGCAACCAAACCTAGATAAAATGTTTTCTTTAATGAATTTTATTACTACTGAATCAGTAACATTTCTTACTGGAATTGCTTCCACCCATTTATTAAAGTAGTATGTTGCATTGAGGATCCATCTATGTTGATTTCTTGAAGTAGGATGAATCTCTCCAATAAAATATAATCCTCATTGAAGAAAAGGTGTTGAGACTATTGTTGGGATCAGTGGAAGAGTTGCTAGTTTTTGCTTACCAGCAAACATCTGACAAGGGACACAACTTCTAACTTTTCCTCCTAATTTTAAGAACAACATTGGCCAATAAAATCCCACCCTTAATATCTTATATGTTGTTGCTCTCCAAGAATAATGTCCTCAACAAAATCCTATATGAAACTGATCAATGATCCCTTCAGCCTCTAGTTCGATTAAACATAATAACAAGATATTCAGTGGGTCCTTCCAGTATAGATTTGCATTTATGATACAACACTTGACTGCTTTCAATTTTATAGTTTTACATTGACTTTTGAAGAATGATCCTAGAAATTCAAAATGGATCAAAAAATTTACAATATCTTGATGCCAATTTGATAAAAGAAATTTCTCATCAATGTGTACATAAATGGTCTGATTTGGAGGTAAAGGTTCTTGTGGATTCTTTTCTTCAAGATGATGGGAAGGTTTTTGTGGATTTTCCTCATCCAAATTTTGGGAAGGTTCTTGTGGATTATTCTTATTTGAATTTTGGGAAGGTTCTTGTGGATTCTACCCTTGTATTTCAAAAACAGAGTTGATGACTAGCACTTTATAGTTGGATTCAGCTAGAAGCTGAGCTAATCCTTGACCCTTTACTAGCTTTGTGGTTTTGATAGTTAGATCATACTCCAATATTTGAGTGATCCATCTACCTCTCTTCCCATCATTGTCTGGTTGGGTTATAAAATTCTTTACAGCACTGTTAGGAACGTAAGCAGCAATAGTTGAATGTAGGACATACATCCTTAATTATTTGAGGGCTTGTATGAGGGCATAAACTTGTTTCTCAATTATGTCATACTTAAGCTCGACACCTCTCATAACCTTAATATAAAAGGCTATAGGTTGGTGATGGGAATCTTCATTCTTTTGTAATAAAACAATAGTAATGGTTGTTTCAGAGGCAAAGAAAAAAATACTAAATGGTTTGGTATAATTCAGACTGGCTAACTTTCGAGATTCAGAGATAGATTTATTGATTTGATTAAATGTATGTCTAGAAGGGAAAATCCATTTAACTTCATGATCCTCTTGAAGCATACTAGTTATGTATTTTACAATTTCAACATATTTCGGGATGAACTTTCTTAAAAAATTAATCTTGCCTAGAAAAGCTTGAATCTCTTTCTTATGTCTAGGTAATTACAATGTTTGAATTACAAATACACTTTTGAGATCAATCACCACTCCTTTTGAGATTATATATCCTAGCAGTTTTCCCTCTTTGATAGTAAACATAGACTTTCTAGGATTCAGGGATATTCCAAATTTCCTACACCTGTCAAAAACCTTCATCAATTGATTTAGATGTTTTTGATCAGAATTAGAAAAACCAGTGATGTCATAATGATAAATGACTGCAAATTTGTTTACCTGACCCACAAAAGCTATGTCCATAGCTCTCTAGAACGTTTCTCCAGAATTGGATAAGCAAAATGGCATCCTAGAATACATAAATGTACCCTAGGGTGTAGTAAAAGTTGTCTTCTCTCTGTCGGCTGGATCAACTGTTATCTGATTGTATCCTGAAAATCCATCAAGCATGGAAAGTATTTTTTCTCTTGAAACCATCTGAAGTAACCGATCCATTTTGGGTAAAGGATAGTTATCTTTTAATGATTCTTTATTCAAATTCCAAATTCCACACAAAGTCTAATTTCCCCATTCTTCTTTCTAATGGGAACTAGATTGGCAACCCAATCAGAGTACCTTAGAAGCACAATAATATACGCATCTAGCATTTCCTTAAGTTCCTTTCTATTGATAAGGCTTAGCTTCTGGTTTTAAAGGAATCCTATGTTGTATTAGTGACGTATCATAAGTCTTTAAATCAGTGTAGGTATAGGCATAAACATCCTTATATTTTTCAAGCAAATTAAAGTATTGAGCTTTGATTTCAAGATCTAAGGATGCACAGATTTTGATGTTCTTATTCTCATCATTTGTTCCAATATTTACTTCCTCTATGTTATCTTCTGGAGAAATTAATTGTGGGTTTCTAGGGACATCATTTTGATCAAATAATTTCTCTAAAGGAATGAGACCTTTGGGAAGAAAATTGTTAGAAAATTGAATTATATCATGATTGGAAATTTTTGATTTAAAATTTTAACTATCATTTTTATTTGCGTTTTCATTTGTTTATGTTCTATCTTCATCAATTTGTAGAACTGAAAATTCATCTACAACCTACAAAAAAGATTTTAGTTGTTCACCATCTTCAAATATCTGCCAATATTTTAGATAATCTTGGATGGATGGCCTATATTTGACTTGTATTTGATAGAGCACATTAGTTTGATCAGGAATTTTAAATGAACTAGCCAAAATAGCTAGAGAATTTGCATGAATATTCTCATCTCCTGGGATATAAGTCAAGTTAAAAGAATTAAATACATTTTCAATTGAATCCCAAACCTCATTTTGATAAGATCTAAGCCTAGGATGTTTTGTTTGGCAAAGATTTCTAACTTGTTTTACAATGAGCTCTGAGTCAGTGAAAACACTGAGGTTGTGTACCTTTAAACTCTTGGCTAACTGTAGTCCTAGAAGGAAAGCCTCATATTCTATTACGTTATTGGTAACTTCAAAATTAGGTTTACATGATTGTGTAATGTTTTCTTTCTTGGTGAGATTATTACTACCCCTGCCCCTACTCCATCCTTTGTACAAGAACCATCAAATAATAGCTTCCATACATCAGTTTGATTTGGTATAAGGTTTTCAATTAAAAACTCAATTTTCACTTGGGATTCATGTACTTGATTTGAAGAGAATTGAAAACAACCAAAATCTTGATCAATTGCATAAATGGGATGGTTCCTTGGTTGATCTATTTTACATACAGTGTGCACAAATCTTACCTCTCGATATAACCTAAGTTGTTCTCCCCCATAAATTGGAATAGTGGCATAAGACATGTCCATCTGAAGAGTCCCCACTAATTTGGCACAATAAGACCTTGAAAGGAGTATTCCAAATTTGGGAGGGATATCAGTGACAACTATATCTAACATTATGCTCTTTACTGGGATTTGGGAAAGACTGACTACTAAATCCTTAATCAATCCTAGACAAGGTACCCTTTTGGAATCAAAGGTGTACAAATCATGATAGGATCTAGTTATGTCAAGATTTAAATGATCCATGATGTTTTTTGGCATGAGATTATGTGATGCTCCAAAATCAAGCATACAGTTGTATAGCATGGAATCATTTGTCTTTACTGTCACATAGAAAGGGGGTGCTATTTCTTTTGTCATATCTAAGCTAGTGCCAAAGACAACTACTAGTTTTTCATATTGAAGGATAATAACATTAGTTTCAGCATCAACAGAGGTGTTTTATATCCATTTGGAAACTTTATTTTTATATCCAGGGTTTTTGGAAAGTTCTGAAAGTGGTATGGGGATTTCAACTCTTTCTAACTCCTTTTCAACATTAAATGCATTTAAGATAGTTTTTTCAATTTGAGTGGCATCAGTTGGTTGATTTAATTGTTGAATAGTATTTGTCATAGTTTCAATATCTTTGGTATGAGGTTCAATTGTTGGATTTTCCTTAGGAGGTCTTCCGGGGCTAGGTCTAGGTCTAAGATCATATCTTTTGTTTACCTCTCCAATTAAGAATTAATACAAGGAATGGTACTTGGAAACCTGTGAGGATTGTTGATCTTGTTGAACTTGCTCATGTTGTGAAAGAGGAATAATAGTGGTCTGACCAGAAGAGGTATCAGTAAAGGCATTGGAACTTGCTGATCATTACTAGGTCTTTGAAGAATTTGTAATTGTCGAGTTCTTTTGTATTGACCTTGATTCTGATTTTGAGATCGAGTGAGCGTCTGTTGAACTGTTCTAGGTTGAGTCTCAATCTTGGAAATTCTATTGGATAGATTTCTAAGAAGTGAAGTTATCTCATCTATTTTAGAATCTTTAGTTTCAGAATTTGATGGAGTAAACACCTCTTGACTAAATTTAAGCTTTCTTTGGGCCTTTTCCTCTTTAGCTTTTAAAGTGGCTAAGGCAGCCCTATTTGCTTCCACCTCTATAGCATTAGTTTACATGTCTTAAAGAGTCCTAGAAGTTCTTTCTCTTAACATTACAGAAAAATCATCTTCAAAAGCTTTTAAAAACCTAGATTTGGCTGCTTCTACAGGGGGTTTGCAATCAGGTGGCATCTTATGATAAAGTTTGTTGAACCTTTTAATAAAATTAGATACATGTTTCCTAAATTTTCTTTTAAGTTATTCAAACTCAATAAAAAAGTAAAGAAAATCTCTCTTCACACCCCATTGGTTTTTAAATATATTTGTTAACTCTTCCCAAGACCTAATGGAATTTGCAGGTAATTGCCTAAACCAGGTTCTCACATTTCCTTCAAGATATTGAACAAAAAACCTCATATAAACATTTTCTTGCTCAATATTCATATTATCTACAAAATATAGAAATGCTTGATGATGGTCCTCAGCTAAGGAACTAGTTTCTCCATTATACCTAGGAAGGTGTTTTAAATATCTAGGAGGGAATGCATCAAGGTTTTGAGGTAAGACTAAATCTTTATATCTAGCTTGTATTGGAATGCCATAGTATAAGGTGGTGTATGAGGTGTTTGTGTGGATGAAGAAGAAGAAGAAGAAGAAGAGGATGGTGATAGGGAGGTGAAGAAGGAGGGGATAAAGAAGGAGGATATGTTTTGCATGACCTTAAGGGAGTCCTAATAACTAACTTTTGGACTTGAGAATGAATCTCCTATTTTGTTTCAAAGAGTGGGTTTGAATATATAGAAAGGGTCCCTTCAAGTTGTTTAGAATTGGAAGCTTCAGGCTGTTCAGAAGTGGAAGGAAATGAATAAGTAGTGGGGGATATGAAGTATGTAGGTTTGTATTCAGGTAAATGAACACCCATGTCAAACTTAGATTTAGGTGATCCTAATGGTAGTAGGGGTTATTGACACTTTCCAAATGAGTGAATGAGGAAAGCTGATTTGAAATCAACTCCCCTATCTAAGAGTTCACAAACCCTAGGTGATAATTGTGTCAAATCTGGATTGGATGGAATGTTACTATAGGTATCAAATGGTAATATATCTTTAGAATACAAGGATGAAGTAGAAGAAGATGGTTGATGTCTTCTTTTAGAATTTTCCCTTCTCACAAGTTTTTCTGGGTCTGGTAGATGATTAACTGTGTCAGATTCAGAACAAGATCTAGTGTGCTTAAAAGGTGCCAATTTGGCACAGTGGAGTCGCCAAGTGAAGGATTTTGACCTATCTATACCTTTATTCACCCTTAAAGGAATCAGATTTATATCGTTGTCCCAAGAAAACTAATCATATTCGAGTCCCCCACAACGATGCTAATTTGATGTTGTATCTTTGAGATGATAATGGCTAGTTATCATGCCAGGGCATCTAAAATGTTTTGGATGTTTTGTTTTAATTTTGGAGGACCAATGTATGAAAAAAATTTAAAACAGTGATGCCTAACCTTTTTGAATAACACTAATATTTAAACAAAGGGTTGCTATTAAAATCCACACATTGATTATGCCTATCTGGTGATGAGTAGAAATAGAAAGATGATATGACTATTACAGTTTTTAAATAGAAAATCAAATAACCATAAGTAAGAAAAACCTTCAAACAATGTTCAGAAAGTTTTAAAAAATATGTTGAAGATTACAAAGAGTAATAATTTTATGATTTAGAGGGAATTACTTAAACAAATATTTTTTGTGATTCATTCTTTTTAAAGATGATCACTTCAGAGAGTTTCTAGGAGTAATTGAGACACAAATGCTCCTACCTAGTTATCTTTGTAAAACTTAAGAATATCAAGAAAACACAGTGAATGAAAACTGGAAAAACTTAAAAGGAAGACGAAACTGTATGAATTAAAATTTAGAATCCTTTGCTTTGTTATTAGTGATTCAGCAAAAACTAAGTACATTTAGTGCTTACAATTGTTTCTTCAAGGGTTCAACCCTTAATAACTCATGAAAGAGAGTTATTTATACAAGTTTAGTGTTAAGGAAATATCTCAAACAAATTTACAAAAATAGCTTAATACAAAATCAGAAAAATGAACTGATACTAGATCTGTCACTATTTTACTGTTGAACTATTGATCATTGTTCCCCAAAATCTGAATGTTGTTGATGTGTTGATGGTTGTTCCCAAAAATGCTAAATTTTGTTGATCCTTCTTTTAGTCGAGTAAATCAGTTAATTGTTCCCAACGTTTTTCATCTATGATAGATAACTCAATTACCCTTTGATAAACCTCATCCATTTTTTGCATATTTAGTAAAAGTAGGTTTTACTAAAAATAAGTGTTTTACTTCACTAAGGATGACAAAGGTATCTCGGAGTGTGTTCAGCACAAGACTTGGTGTTGATGTACCCTTTATATTTGAAATTGTAGCTGCATTGGATGCAACCTCTCTGAGCTTGCAGATATAGTCTTCAATATATTAGGCCCCTATACTACTAGTGTAACCGCTTATTGTTATTAGTACACCCCCTTATTATATTGATGTACCCATGTAGTGCCCATATTGTTACTATTGTGCTTCATAGAAGCCCACTATTGTTATTATTGTACCCTTACATTATTATTGTTATGTCAGCTCTAATTATATTATGACCCCTTAGACTCCTATATATAGAAAGGAGGTATTTTCATTTGTATCATCCAAGAATTATTCTTTTTTCTAATGTAAAGGAGGTTGCCTCCTCGAAGAGGTTGAGTTCTAAGGCATTCAACTATCTATTCTATCTTTTTGTGAGCTAGTTTCATAATATTTGGTATCAGAGCTTTGAATTATATGGTTTCACTGCTCCAAATAGGTCATCGTGGCATTTGCACTATAAATTTTTTTTCTGCAATGTTTCATATGCTACAAACAAAACCCATTTGAGAATAAATCACGCTAAACCTTGGGTCCGAATTTCAGATCTTTTCACGGTATATTTGTGGAGATATGATCTAAGGAATTTGGTCTTTTTGTAGACTCCTAAATTACATTCCAAATAGGGGACCTTGGGAAAATCATCATAAATTTTGTTTTGAGCATCAGATTGCAATTTCGTAAGAAGTTGTAGAAAGAGGACGAATTGTAGTTTCTTGTATATATTTCTTAGACTCGAAGGTCAAAACGGTGACATGTGGCACTTCATACAAGTTCGCTCTTTTGGAAAGGTATATAATTAGGTGATCTTGGGAGATTGTGAATAACTCTTTCTTAGAGAATCTAAATTTGATCAAACTGGTGGCATTGGAAAGAGGACACAGAAGGTTGCTGCAATTCAAAATTTTAGAACTAGAAGAACCGAAATTACAGAGTTATAGTCATTTCAAGATCGAGCTCCTAAAATCAAGAAAATGCGATATGAGGAAGTTTTATGGCAAGGATCCGCTAAATTGGATACTTCAATTGGAGGAATATTTTGATCTACATGGTGTACCACTGTTACAAAAGGTATGTATTGCATCTTCATATTTAGCACCAGATCAATTTTTATGGTATAAAGGGCTTTGTTCTCGTAAACAACTTGTTACGTGGTCAATTCTCATGGAGGAAATGATAGCACATTATGAGGATACAAAGAGCAACACCTTCTTTAGAACAACACACAAACATTGAAAGAGTAAAAGGGCTTTTGTGACATAGTGGAAAGTAAAATTATGGCAAAAAGGAAGTCTACCCCTCACAACTATAAATATGGAAGTGTTGTTTCTCCTAGCCTTCCACAACCTACAAGGTCTACACCACAACAATTGGAAGAAAAAAGAGAAAAAGGGCTTTGTTACAATTGTGATAGCAAATGCACTAAAGGTCATAAGTGTGCTAAGAAGAAATTATTTTACATAGAGTATGAAGAGGAGGAAGAAAAAGATAAAAAAACATCAAAAGAAGAAGATATATGCCAGGACCCAACCCAAAGAAAGAAGAAATGAATCAGACCATATCTTGTAAAGCATTGGAAAGAATTACCACTCCTCAAAATCTCAAGATAGTAGGACATATCATAAAGAAAGGTGCAAGAAGTCAAAGATCACATCGAGAAAGAAGAAATGAATCCAACCATATCTTGTAATTCATTGGTCAGAATTACCACTCCTCAACCTATCAAGATAGATGGATATATCAAGAAGAAAAATGTTCAAGAAGTGAAAGATCACATTGAGCATCAAGAAATGAATCCGACCATATCTTGTAAAGGATTGGAAGAAATTACCACTCCTCAAACTCTAAAGATATAAGGATATATCAGGAAGAAAAAGGTTCAAGCAGTGAAAGATCACATCAAGCATCAACAACAAGTTCTCCAACTTTTAAAGGATAACGCCACTTTGGTGTGAAATCGAATGAAACAACAGGTAGATCAACATCGTAGTGAAAAATGTTTTGATGTAGGTGATTGGGTATTTTTACCACTACATCTCAAGCAAGCTATTTATGAGAAGGAAATGTTGACAATACTACATGCACTTAAAAAATGGCAACCTTACCAAATGGGAAGACACTTCAAGGTAAAAGTGGATCATGATAGTCTTAAATACTTTTTAGAACAACTATTATCTTTAGCAGAAAAAATGTGTCACAAATATGTTGGGTTATGACTTTGACATCATCTATAGAAAATGGAAGAAAAATTTGTTGCAAATGCACTCTTAAGAAAGGATGAGGATGTGGAAGCATTGTTTTGTGCTTTTTCTATTATTCAACTAGATTGGATAAACGAAGAAAGGGATGAATGGAAGAAGGATGAAGAAGTATGGACACTTATTCAAAAGTTGCAAAAGATCCCAATTCAATCAATATTGCCAGAAATTGAAGAGGAAGGAAAAACAATATTGGAACCTGGAGCAGTCACAGAAATGAGAACCCAACAGCTATGAAATCGATCAGTTTCAGAGTATATCATCAAGTGGAAGAACTTACCCGTTGAAGATTCCATGTGGGAGGACAAGAATTTTATACAGAAGCATCAAGAACTACTCAAACGTTGAGGACAACATTGTTTGAAGGAGAGGGGCATGTTAGGCCCCTATACTACTAGTGTAACCCCTTATTGTTATTAGTACAACCCCCTTATTATATTGATGTACCCATGTAGTGCCCATATTGTTACTATTGTGCCCCATGGAAGCCCACTATTGTTATTATTGTTCCTTACATTATATTGTTATGTCAGCTCTGATTATATTATGACCCCTTAGACTCCTATATATAGAAAGAAGGTCTTTTCATTTGTATCATCTAAGAATTGTTCTTTTGTGTAATGTAAAGGAGGTTGCCCCCTCGAAGAGGCTGAATTCTAAGGCGTTCAACTATCTTTTCTATTTTTGTGTGAGATGGTTTCATAACACAATAGCAATTAACTTATCGTTTATCAAAAATATGGAGGGAAAACTCTTGCTAATCAAGGGTTCTAGCCTACTAAAAAAACGTTGAACAATGACATTGACACTACTACACTTTTCCTTCAACTGAAAAGTGAGATTTTTCTTTGTAATAACTTTCTTCACTTCAAGTATAGTTGTTGTCTTGTCATAATACCCAATTATTCAAGCTCATAGTTGTCTTTAGAACTCAGAAACTTGATTATTTCATTGGTTGTTTCTATCTTGTCCTCAAGTTCATTTGAGATAGTTTCAATAGCTTCTTAAGCTTTTTCCAACAAGTATTTTTGATCAAAAATTATTCTGATATAAGGCTAGGTATCTTTGATTGATTCAATAATTTCTCCCCATATATTCTCCTTTACTAAACCCACAGTATTTCTGTGGTAAGAGTCTTTCACTCGTTTCTACAATCTCTCAATTTTACCTCTTGCCTTCTGCAACTCAACTGCATGTGAGCTCTCTGCAACTACTTTCAGGTGTTGTAGTGTCTTCAGCTGATCCTATAATTTCTTAATTTCCTCTGTCTGAATAGACAGGTTCTAAACAGCTTCAACAAGTTGATATGCTCCTTATGATGTACCTGTGGTTGTTGTTGTTCCTAAGGCAGAAACTATAGTCATAGGGACCACTACAAGAGGAACTACATCCATTAGAATATTGGTCTTTTTCGCAGCTTCCTCTTTCTATTTGACAAGTTTTTCCATTTTTTTCTCCATATGTTTTATTTGAAGATTTTGTTCCATAATGAGTTTCATCATGTCTAATTTCTGAGCCTTAGTTTCTTCAATTTCTTTAGTCATTGGGTCCTCGGAAGCTGGCAATTTGAGTTGCTTCCTTAATGCTGAAATCTCAACGTTTTTATTCTTGACAATTTCTTCTGTAGCATTTATATTGGAGCGATCATATCCAATCTTTAGCACCAGAGCTTCCAAAGCTTTGATCATGGTGTCTTTTTCCAATGAGGAAACTTTTTCAATCTTGAGTTGTGACTATGTATTAGCCAAGGTGAGCTGCAACTTTGACAGACTCATGGTAGTGCTAGTTAAAGTAGAAGAGATCATTTGACCAGTCTGTTTGTGCATCTCAATTTGTTCAATTGGATGTACATGTTTAACATTAAATTCAAAGGAAGTTTTCTTCTTGTAATGTGCAGTAGTTTTGGGTTGTGGAATCTAAGCTTGTAAGAAAGCCATCTCCATTTTACCCTTTTCAAAGTCAAATACTGAAAGAATTCTGGCTTGAGAACTAGAATAATGTTTCTAGAATTGAGTATAAGTTCTCAACTTTAAATCCTCATTCTTCTTCTTAATTTCACTGAAAACATAAAAAGTATCCTCTTCTTTAGTTTCATCCTTCTGACTGCCTTCACTGGTCTAAATCACCTGCTATTCTTGAGATGTAGTGGAATGAGTGGGACACTGAGTAGACTATCCACCAAACTGTGTGACAACAGATGTCTCTCCAAGTTTGTCAAATGTTACTTTTTGTGACTCATTAGTCGCATTGACCTTCAAAGAGAGCCTAGATATCTTATTTCTGTGCATAATTCTAAAGCCTTTACCTGATACTTCAGTTGTAGGGGATGATTGTTCTTCCCTTCCTCATTTGGATTTCTTTTCTTGTGCAAGTGGAGTTTGTATATTTGAAGTAGAGAATACTTGTTCTTCAGGTTCTTTAAGGGTGTTTTTCTTCCATTCTAACATATTTTTATATTGCTCAATCTTAGGCTTGGCTGTGTGATGATATGGAGTAAATTTATTTTCTAGTCTAAGTTTTGAAATCACTCCCACTAGGTCATATTACCAAGTAAATCTGAGGAAAAAATTCATCTCTTTCAATAACCTATCTACTTCTTCTCCAACTGCTCTAGTGTTACAGATGAATGGACCAACCTGAGTTTTCAGCTTAAACTGTGATTTCTTCTTTGTAGACATAACATGCACTTCATCTATATTGAGCATCTACCTAATATATTCTAATGCAAAAATTATCATAGGGAGGTACTTAGGCAGCTTGTAAGATGGAAGCTCACAACCATAGACTCTGATCTCTCTATAATTTTGGTAAAGGTACCAATCTCCTCTTGTGGCTTGGTCAACTAGTTGCAAAATTTTTACAATTTCATCACTACTTCTTGGTCCTGGAGTGCTTCTCTGAACATTAATGGCTGGATGAACAAACAATTCTATGAACTGTTTATATGAAAATTATTCTTTCTCCTTCATTACCATAGAAGTCCAAAAGATGACTAATGTATGGTTCCCTTCTTCATCTAGCTTCTGCAAAGTGAATGGAAACTTGTCTCCCTGAAAATAGATAAAAATATATACAAGTACTAAAGCATACTTGAATAGCTCTTGAGTATTCAACTCAACAAATTGTTCATGAATGGCCTCAGCTAGAAACTAACTAAAGTTAAAAAGAACAATGGGTTTGGAACCAACAAAAAATATAGATAAGAAACCAATGATGGCTTCATATACATATTGATTAGAATAGTAACCAAGGAGATAAGAGAGAATGGTGATAATTTGCTTGGTTCTTTCTAGGAATATAGATGAATCATAGGGAGGGTTTCTTTTAGGCAGAGGGATATCTACAGCTAGGAAAAATTCCAGGGCTTGAGCTATATTAGTGAAATCTAGTTTATGATAGGCTTTTGTTAGGTTTTTATGAGAAAAAGGAGTGTTTCGCAGAATAGTTGGGGCCTGCAACATCTGGTCAATGGAATGAGCATTGATGGAGCATAGGATTTCTCCTATAGGTGAGATAATAACTCTTTGACTAGGTGTTGGGTAGCGCAAGCCCCACGGAACGAGTATGGGGTGTGAAGCCCGAAATTGTGGATAATATTAGGGTAAAAGACTCCACAGAAAGCCCAGAGCACAAACTATAGTAGGTTGAGTCAAAGGGTAGTCCGCCCAAAAATAATGTAAAGAAATAGTAATAGAGTCGGCCCGCAGAGGGATCGCGGGCCAAGGGAAAGTATAAATAGAGTGGGGCTCTATGAGGGAAAGTAGTTCTTTTGAAAAATGGAATGTAATGGGTCCTTAAAGGAAATAGCTTGAAAGCATCTGTAAGTTCGAGTTGAGGGAGTAGGGTAGAAAGTAGAGGCTCTGTAGCTGTGTGTGTAGAGACTAGGAAAGTCTGCAGCTATGTGCACGAACCCCTGTAGCTGAGTGCGCAGGGTGGATCTGGATGTATTGTTGAAGATTCATAATAAATATAAGCTTCTTCTGAATTTTGTGTTGGTTACGACTTTACTCTTTTATGATAGATGAAATATTATGATTTCTGCATTTGCTACAGTTGAATACATGTGAACTAGGTTAATCTTGATGTGCAAAGTAACCAAAAGTAATAAATGTTTGCTTAGAGACCATTTTAACTAGATCAAACCAATAATAAGTGATTCAATCTGTAACAAGTGTGATAAGGGTATTCCGATCTGCATGGATCTAGCGTAGCACGAGGCTGCAAAACAGTGCATGAGCCCCAAACCACATCCAAGACATCCCCACGGTGTGGAAACCTAGTTCTAGCACCCTCCCCTACTACCTCGGGGGAGACCTTAGTCCCCGCTTCACTGGTTATTTCTGAAAGGGCCAGTAGCTGTAGGATATGTCTGGCTAAATAATTCTTCCAAACCTAGGTCAAGCCCATATAAGCCAACAAATGGTTCTGTTGCTAGGACAGGGATTTGCCTAAGGGGTGTCTAGTGTGAAAGGCAGGGATGCTAGAGAAAAGAGTGACGAAAGATTAGGACGATAGTAATGGTGAGCGCCATCTAGTTACCAATATTCAAAGGAGAAAGCAGTGAAGATTCAGAAAAGTTTTGGTTTGTATTGAATTTAGCATGGGACACGCAGCAGATCATGGATGATAATTTCAAGAAAGATGTCTTAGTCAGCACACTGTAGGACTAAACGCTAACATGGTATATGAAGTATTTAGGCATCAACCCAATGGCGGGGATAGCGGACATCCACACGGAATTAAAAAAAGAGTTCAGTCGACCAAAATCAGAATCACAATCAGTCGTCAGATTCAAAGAGATCAAAATGATGCCTAGTGAGGTCCCATGGGATCTGGATCAAAGGTTAAAATTCACTATTTGTGAGGCCAACATGACCCTGACGAATGCATAGCATCGTGCTTGGTTCATCACATCACTAATGCCATATCTGAAATCGACTTTGTCAAAGCAGAAGATCTCAACCCAAGTAGAAGTGCTGGAGGTAGCAATGTGGCTACACGAAACCCTAGTACAGGACCCAAGGTTGGGAGTTCAACAAATCCAAGCACAGATCCAAAATTTGTGTTTGGAAATATAGAAGTTAAAACAAGACCAAGCGCCGAAATTTCGGGAAGAATTCTGGTGCATCAAGTGTAGGGGCTAGGGACATGATAAAGACCATTGTCCAGCTACAATGAAACTTGTGGTCACAAGGAGACCAACACCATTACAACCAGATGCACAGGTAGGACTAGGCATGATCGCTCCGCTCTGGTGCGCAATTTTTCAAGTAGGAGGAAAACACAACACAGATAATTTCCACCTGTTGCCGAAATATAATCAGACCCCCACAGCAGCTCTTTTGCAACTTTTGTAGATCAGTGGGTCATGAGGAAAGGGATTGTTGAATGTTCGTAGATCAAGCATCTGCCTACTAAATGCAGACTGAGGGGCAGGGTCAAAACCCAAGTGCAATGTTTGCGTGGAATGGATTCCAAAGACGAGGTCGAGGACGGGGCAAAATGGGACCAGGAAGGGGTCGTGGACAGCTAGTTTGTTACAATTGTGGAGGACCAAGAAATTACGCGTGGGATTGCACAAATCCAACTCGAATATCATGTCCCTATTGCGAGCAATTTGACCATGAACTATTAGATTTCCTATGCTGCTAGCAAAAATTCGTGAAAAAAGGATAGCACCTCCTACGACAACATAGAATGTGCAGATGATAAGGGCCGAACTGTGCGATGAAGGATCTAAAGTAAATATGGTACTAAGGGGTGATGCAACCTTAGAAGGGGATCAGTTTGAGTTGTACAAAGGTCCCTCGATGTTGACAACTTTTTTAGAAACTTGCATGAAGTTACTTCACGATAATAGGGCAGTGAAAGGAATACAGGAGGTAATTAACAAATATGGAGGGTGGGGAGAACCTCACATAGTTTGACGAATGGGGAGCCATACATTGCGAACTGGACAAGGAATGTGATTAATAATGGGGATTGCCAACTATGAGATGGATCAAGTCATTATGGACCTCTGATCAGATGCAAATGTCTTGCGTAAGTAGACATGGGAGCGTATCGGAAAGCCCCCACTCCAATAGTCTCCAATCCAATTACTGATGGCAAATCAGTAGAAGATCTTGCCCATGGGTAGGCTACAAGGAATCACTGTAGACCTAGACGGTGCGAGCATTAGAACAGACTTTGAAGTTATTGAGATAGTGGATGAAAAATGCCCGTATCAAGCATTGTCGGGAATAGACTGGGCCATCAACATGAATGGGATTATTAAACTCAAGTAGAGGAAGAGAAAAAGTCGCAATGTGTATTTGTTCTACTAGATCCAACTGAGGGACCCCGCTACACAGAACCTGTGCACGATGAAAAGCAGGATGAAGCATCAGATTACATCTACCAAATTGCTGTACAAAGTCCAATGATGGGTAAGGCAATGGAGGAATGAATAATTTCATAGGGTTTGTTACACTGAATTTTGTCACCTTGACTATCTGCAGTTTATGTGGCCTCATCAATAGCCACATTGTCCTCTTTGTCAAGCCCCATACCTCTGCTCTTCATGTCAAAACTTCAAAGAGAGAGAAAGTCACTTGAAAACATGTTTATCTCTGGGTACGCAGGTTCTCTCTACCTGGCCTGCGTGTACGCACTCCAAATACATTAGACCTGCGTAGTAATATGCTCTGTATACTAAAGCTAGGGTGCGTACCCCTGTAAAGGTCAAAAGGCGCAAGTTTCATCTTTAAAAAGTTACTTGTGGTCACTTCTAGAGCCTTCTAGAA
>APFE031214080.1:0-14384 GCA_000404065.3 Pinus taeda | reverse complement strand
ACCATTCTTTATGGATACACATGTGGTTTGATGCCCCGGAATCTAACAACCAATGGTGACCATGATTTGACACATTAATTGATAATACTTCATCACTCATACCTGAACTAGATACTGAACCTGTATCTGTGGTGTTGGCTTCCTTCTTTTCTGTCGAAGAGCCTTCTTTAGCAGCTTGCTTTCGCTTCCAGCAATCCTTTTTCAGATGTCCAGCCTTGCCACAATGCCAGCACTTCATCTTTGGCTTCTTTCCTTTGGAGTTTGAACGAGAGTCGTTATGCTTTCCCCCGGAGTGTCTCTCTCGTGAGCAACCTCTGGCCATCATTACCTCTGATGTCGAGGTGTCTGCATTCGACCTCTTCCTCGTCTCCTCAGCCAACAATGCTCCAACAACATCGTCAAACTCAATATCAAAACAGGCACTTTGTGTTTTGGCCATCTTGTATCAGCAAACACAATAATCTCCAAAACTAACCAGCAATAAAACAATTGCCTATGCCTTTGTTTTTTCACAACAAAAAAACTGCCTATGTTTCTGTACTTTTGCCTTTAAAAAAAAATTTCATTTGCTGAGCAAGTTACATTTATTTCAGATCACTGCCAAAAAAAATAAAAAACCAACAAACAAAATGTTTTGTTTTCTTAGCTTCTGGCTCACACAAATATTCATGTGCACAGGTAGAATGTTATCTTTGCTACAGCGTGCACCTACACCAGCGTAGTCAGCACGTAGGCGGTCTCCAAATTGCCTTGTTTAGAGAATAGATATTCTTTGATAAGATTTATAAAACTTCCTCTGTAGATATATGCGCCCTGGACTTTTAGTGCTGATCAGATTTAACACTTAACCCGTGAGGTTCAATGCCACTCACGCAAAAATTGGGTGGTTTTGTTAAAACAATAGTCCTCGGTTGTAATCAAAGGGACAATTCAATGAGCTACTCGATCCACCGAAATTTTTTTAACATTGCTAATTGTTCTTTGCCTAGCAATAAACGAAGTTGTGAACTATAAACAGTACAATTCGATTTTCCTCTTTCCAACAATACTACACGCTGTTTTTAATCAACATATATCCACCATGTTTTAAAAAACACATCCACGCAGGTTTCAATGTAATTGCATCTCCACCCAATTTACAAATATATGTCCACATATATTCACACCTTTTAAAAAAAAAAAAAAAAAATTCACACCATTTGTAAATATATATAACACATATCCACTATGAAAGCCACGCTGGTTATAAATATCCCCATGCTGGTTATAAATATACCGTCTGTAAATATACCCACGCACCAAACAACAAAAAAATACCATGCACCACGCAATATTTCGCAGCAGGCTCCAGCAATGAATTAACACCAGCAATGAATTAACAACAGCGTTCAGGCTCCACCAAATAAAAAACATACGCACCAGCAATTTAAAACATTAGCGCACCAGCAATTTAAAGAACAGGCTCCATGCATTATACAACACCTCTAACAGCTCCATGCGCACAGGTCACAGCGCTTCCCTCAACCAAGCAGCTCCAGCACACACGCAGGTTCTTCCCTCAGCGCAACAACACGCTTGAACCTCTGCTCCAGTCTCACGACACAAGCCACTCCAACAATATACAGCTCCTTCAGTGCTCCAGCACAGCCAGCGCTCCAGGCAGCACCTCCAACATGCTCTGATACCAATTGTTGGATCAGGTGCACAACAAACTTAATTAAACACACGGCAGGAAAAATAAACAAGCACATAAGACACAGCTTTTAACGTGGTTCACCCAACCAATCTGGGCTACGTCCACCAAACATAGACATCAAGAATATATTAATCAAATTGGAGATTACATCAATAAATCCTCACACACTCTTAGCAAACCATCAGAATGGTTGCCTATTATATAGAATAGAGAATCTAACAACCTCATAACTTCCTCACATCAAATATAGGAGGCATTAACTCCCTCCCAACAACCTGGAGCTAATCTAGGAACTGAATCCCTATTGTTGTCACCTACAGAGATTTCTGCCTATTTCACTTCAAACAGAAAATCTCAACATAATAACTTCCACCAATGCATTTTTGTTTGTCTGCAACACCCTAACTACACCATATCCTTGTTCGCCCATCTGTTGGAACAAGTAATTCCAATCAACCAGTTAATTGTTGACAAGGTGTCATAGACACTTTTCTTTAATTTTCTATTAGATATTTTTGGTTTAGTACAATTTAACTAAATTATAGTTAAATTATAATTTAATTATTAATTACAATTGTCTTTTGTTTAAAGATATTTTAAAATTCTGAAAGTTTTTGGGGTCAGGTCAGTAAATAGTAAATAGGCAGAAGGGTGTTGATGCCCTTCGGGCGGCGTCCATTCAGTATTAAAAAACGCTGGACGTAGCGGTTACCCACTGACCAAATATTATCCGTGAACAAATATGTGAAAGAAAAAAATATTTCAAAAACACTTTACTCCCCATTTTCAATCTTTAACCTGGTATCAGACCACAACCTAGCTAAGATCCCTAAGACCCCTGCAGAGCCGTAGATAGAAAAAGTCACGAAGTAAAAAAGTCAATTATTTTTTTACAAATTTCGTGAGCAACATTACTATTTCACTCCAGCAGCATAGAGGCTGTGTTATCTCTTACTGCTTAATGATTTTTGAACTAACGCGAATCTCTTGGTAACATCATAGCCCGAAAATAAAAATAAGAAACTTGTACAATCAAAGATCTGACGAAGGACAACTGTTTGAAGCAAGAGAAATTCATCCTCGACTATTAATCGAAGCATAGCAATAATTAAATTAAAAGAAGGGTAAACAAATCCGTAGTCATGAATGCAAGACAAATTCATTAAACATGTGCTTTTTCTGCGTATGATATGTGCTCATGAGCTATGTATAATGTGCTTATGAGATATTTACAATGTGCTTATGAGATGGGCTAGTTTTAATAAAAAGGAAATATAGATACAAATATGCAACTATCGATTCGTTTGAAACATCAAATTCCGTACTCATGTTCTTTTTTCTACTCGTGACATGATATGTGCTCATGAGCTATTTACAATGTACTTATGAGATGTGATTAAGTTAAAAAATTAGTTTTTATTTTTTATTTAAAGAGGTATTTATTATTTTTGTTGAGGGTGTTGTTAAAATTAGATAAGGGTGTTTTTGAAATTTTATTTTGGCTCTTAAAAAAATCCAAAGGAAAAGTAATTTTGAATGACTATTGTAATTTTGAATGACTATTTTTTTGAGTTTATTTGAATGGTGTATTTGAGTGATAAAGGTGAATTTATTTGAGATTCTTGAACTACACTTATTACATGCCACCATTTTGAGCCATAATCATAGCCATTGTTGTTAGAGCTAAAGTTGAAAGCTAAATTTGTTTGAAGTTGTGCAACATGGAAGTCATAATGTATTAAGAGAATTGTTGAAGGGTTTATTTATTGCAGGCAATGACTGTTTTCAAGCCGATATGTTTGTTGAGTTATCGTAAGTCAACACTCAACAGATGGAAAAATCCAAGAGGCTAAGAAAGTCAAAGAAAAAAAATAATTTTTTGGGTCTATTTGAAATATTTGTAAGCCAAAATAGAAAATAATGACTTTGTATTAAAATGCATAAAGGACTGTGTAGATGACAACATTCTTCCCCTCATTGTAGATACAATGAAAAGAAAGGAGACCTAAAATACCCTTATGAAGAGTTTTTTTGAAGGGAAAGTAATCAAGTTGTAGATGAAAAGGAAGGTGGATCTATAGCAGTAGATCTACAAAGATGAAGTTTTCCTAAATCCCACTTAAAAGTGGATGAAAAAGATGATGGTGTGTTACAGGGAAATAGAGAACGAAAACACAGATGCTCATTTATCCCACTATGCTCAACCACAAGCTAATGATGAATTAGTGAATCGAGCATTAGATCTTGTTGATGATAATGAAGCTTCCATTGATGCAGTAAATGGTTTGGTCAATTCAACAATTAAAGTTGTTGATGTTAACTTTGATGAAGACCAATTAGCCAATGATTATTGGTTGCACATGATGCAACAAAAAACTTTGATTCATATGATGTTATTTTCTCAGAAAATGCCACTTCTTTCTAGAATCCAAGTGGAAGACAACCTGTTTGCAATAGTCGAACTTAGTAAAAAATATGGAAGCGATAGAGGCATAGAAGGAAGTGCAGGAGGAAAAAGCTCTCATGTAGAAAGAACAAAAAATATATGGTTCTCAACATGCTTTCAAACTTAGCATTGATTTTGAGTGTGAAGGCAAACAAGACGATCATGAAGAAGCAACAAAATTTCAAAAAGAGTTAAGTTTCTTTGAAGCTTAACTTGCAACCTAAGTCACCTGACACGGGGATTCGGGACACGTTGGATTTGAGATTATTGGTGTCGGATTCAGACACATTGACCCCTAGAATAGGACACGTAGGATTCGTTATATATTATTTTGTATATATATATATATTAAAAATTAGATATTTCTTACACAAATTTTAATTAATGATACAAATTTATTGATTTCAAATATAGATCTTTATCTATAGCTATTAGCATGCATAGTACATACAAAATTCAAAAATATGTCAATCTATTATCTATTTCTTATGCTTGGCCCTCTTGCCACCACGAGAGATGTCTAATTTTTTAGTCTTGTTGGAAAATCAGGATCTTTGTCATTAATATCACCCTCTAAGCATTAATATTGAGAGGTATCTTTGTCATTACCTCTGTATCTGTATAGGTATCTTTGTCATTAATATCACCCTTTAAGCATTAACATAAGATAGAACAAGCATAACATGTCAAGTCAAGATTTTGTTTGAGTGATGCGTACGTTTTTAGGAGGGTCATGATACAGGAGTTCGACAACCAATGCCACTAACATCAAGGTATGTAGAGGGATTGGTGCTCTTGATTAAATATGAGTTCCATACCCTAATACATGACAAAATTCAATAGAAACATTGCAATCCCCCAATCCTAAAATCTTGAAAAACTGATAAGTCTGCTGGATTTTGAATGAAATCTAAAATTCTACTTTCTCCATATGAAATCCAATGAGGCTGGAACCACTCTCCAAACATCCTGAGTCATTTCATGGTAATGTTAAAAATTTAAGTAAAAGGATGAAAATGAAGATTAAGGAGAATGTCACTTTTACTTTAAGAATTTAACATTACCATGAATGGCATATCAATACTAGGGCTTGGACTTCATCCTTAAGCTGCCAAAATGCTTGCCAAATGAAAATATGCGTGGTTGTAATGACCAAATGCGGCCTTTTCATACCCGTGCAGGTCACTTTTGCTGCCTAACGAGTCTTGGAAAATAGGACATGCTGCCAAAATCGTGACACACAGTTGGATTCGACGTGTCAAAATAGGACATGACGTGTCATTGGATTTGGACACGAATCAGGTTAGAATCGCGTTGGACACGCTGGATTCAGGATTCGAGGGGCCTCTAGGATGAATCTAGTTATCTAGCTTGCAACACCATTTGTTGATGAAGTATGCATATAAGCTACAACAATGAATGTTGAAGACAACATGGATGTTGTAAAAAATGAAATGTTAATGAAATTTTCATGTATTGGAGTCCTGAAGAGATAAATTTTTATTTTCATCTTATGTTGCATGAAATTGATAATACAAATATTATTGGTTAAGAGGACACAATTGTTAGAATTAATGGAGAATAGGTTATTGTTGTTACGTAGTGTGAATTCTACTTTTCTTCGTCATTCAGTTCCTATTATTCAGGGATATTATCTGTTGTCCCTAACAAATTGTATCTATTTATTATTGGAGATTAATGTGAAACTTGTGTGGTGTTTTTCTTATAGGAGCTCTTGGTGATCCACCCTTATTGCATGCCATCGCTCCGAGCCATAGTGATAGCCATCATTTGGAACCACCCTTATTGCATGCCACCACTCTGAGCCATAATCATAGCCATCATTGTTAGAGCTAAAGTTGAAAGCTAAATTTGTTTGAACTTATGCAACATGGAAGCCATAATGTATTAAAAGAATTACTGAAGGGTTTACTAATTCCAGGAAATGACTATGTTTCCAAGTCAAGATGTTTGTTGAGTTATCGTTAGCCAACACTCAACAGATGGAAAAATCCAAGAGGCTAAGAAATTCAAAGAAACAAAAATAATTGTTTGGGTTTTTTTGAAATATTGCCAGCCAAAATAAAAAATAATGACTTTGTATTAAAATGTATAAAGGAATGTGTAGATGACAACATTCTTCCCCTCATTGTAGATACAATGAAAAGAAAGGAGACCTAAAATACCCTTATGAAGAGGTCTTTTTAAAGGGAAAGTAATCAAGTTGTAGATGAAAAGGAAGGTGGATCTATAGCAACAGATATACAAAGATGAAGTTTTAATGAATCCCACTTAAAAGCGGATGAAAATGATAATGGTGTGTTATAGGAAAATAGAGAAAGAAAATACAGATGCTCATTTATCCCACTATGCCCAACCACAAGCTAATGATGAATTAGTGAATCGAGCATCAGAGCTTGTTGATGACAATGAAACTTCTGTTGACACAGTAAATGGTTTGGTCAATCCAACAATTAAAGTTGTTGATTTTAACTTTGATGAAGGCCAATTAGCCAATGATTATTGGTTGCACATGATGCAACAAAAAAAATTGATTCATATGATGTTATTTTATGAGAAAATGCCACTTCTTTCTAGAATCCAAGTGGAAGACAACCTATTTGCAACAATCGAACTTAGTAAAAAATATGGAAGTGATAGAGGCATAGAAGGAAGTGCAAGAGGAAAACGCTCTCATATAGAAAGAACAAAATATATACGGTTCTCCAGAGGTTTTCAAACTTAGCATTGATTTTGAGTGTGAAGGCAAACAGGACAATCATGAAGAAGCAACAAAATTTCAAGACGAGTTAAAGTTCTTTGAAGAATAACTTCCAGCTCCATTTGTTGATGAAGTATGCATATAAGTTGCAACAATGAATGTTGAAGGCAACATGGATGTTGTAAAAAATGAAATGTTAATGAATTTTTCATGTATTGGATTCCTTAAGAGATACATTTCTATTTTTATCTTACGTTGCATAAAATTGATAATACAAATATTATTGATTAAGAGGACACAATTGTTAGAATTAATGGAGAATAGGTTATTATTGTTACGTAGCTGTGCATTCTACTTTTCTTCGTCATTCAGTTCCTATTACTTAGGGATATTATTTGTTGTCCCTAACAAATTGTATCTATTTATTATTGGAGATTAATGTGAAGCCTGTGTGGCATTTTACTTGTAGGAGCTCCTAGCGATCCACACCTGTGAGATCCTCTTGTGTTGGTTTGTCACTTAATGTCTTCCCTATGCAACTCTTGACATAGTATCAGAGTTGCAGGATTGTTAATCCTATAAGCTGAGTGAGGGCGTGATTGTAGTAGAGACGTCGCAAGATTTGGGTCGAAAAGTGTGATGAGTGCATTGTAACCCTTCCCACCTTATCATTATGGAAACTCAGAGTGAGTTTTTTGTGGACCGGCGCGACCCCTACGTGTACAAATGCAAAGAGCTTCACAATCTACTCATGGATGAACGTGCCGACTGCACTGGATGTTAGTCTATGTTGCATGCTAGAAGAAAAGGTTGCAGTGAACAAAACAATATGTTCCCCCTCATTCAAGAGGTCACATGAAGGATGCATTTAGGTTTGAAATACATCAAAGAGGAGGTTAGATCACCAATAGAGCTATGAGGAAGATTGTGGCGTGAGAGTTGAATACAATGAGGAGGCCAGAGTCGACTGCCCCATTAGAGTGAGATCTGCCATTGAATTTCAAAAGGTAAGATCGTTCAAGGCCATGGAAGAAGTCGTGATTTGCATGTGAAGCAGAGCCACAAGGAAGAGGTTATTTTTTTCTGTTGTGCATGGTGGTTGCATGATCCTATAGAGGATCCTGCTTAGGGTTTGGAGAGGTCACAAGGCACAACTCCTCAGGTGGTAGTCTGAAGGCGATTTGTGAAGTGGTTGATGATCCACAGGCGACAGTTAGCATAGTGCCACGATCGAGGGTCTTCCTACGAAAATTGTTGGAGGAGATCAATTTGTCTGCATAGTATGGAGATCATGAAAATCGAGAGCTGACCTACAACGTGAAGTTAAGCAGGAGATTTCAGAAGCCTAGGCACAATTGAAGGGTTTACACTATGCCTCAGTTGGGGCCATTACGCTACCATCATCATTATCATGAGCTACTGCTACTATGCTTTGAGTCTACCATAATCTGTGAAGGAGGAGTGTGTGATAGATTTTGTAATATTCTACGCATTGACAATCGTGTCAACAAAGACCGTTTGGAATGTTGTGCATTGAACAATCCATTCTTTTGAAGGCTATAGAGGAGTTGAACATATTTAGGAGCTGAACAAGGAGAGCAGTGCCAAAGGACCCGCTTAGATAATTAAGCCTTTTTTTTAATTGAAGTTTTTTCTTCTAAGCTTTAATTAAAAACAAATTGGAGTTCTTTTTTTTTTAATTAAAGGAATTATTATCTGATACTAAGGGGGGATTTTTTCTTTTTAAAAAATCTGAGGAATTTGCGGCCAACACTTTTTTTTGTAAAGGAGATCTAGGTTTTATTTAAATTATTAAAGTTTTTTATTCATTCAAGATGAATAATCAAATTGTTAAAGCTTATCTCAATGAGAGTAATAAGCTCGATGGATCCAATTACACAAATTGGAAGTTTAAGCTCCAGACCCTGCTTGAGGGACATAATGGCTATGGCATTTCCACCGGTGATGAGGTCAAGCCAGCTACTGTAGCTGGTGGATCAAATACAATGATTCAAGACTGGGAGAAAAGGGAGATGAAGGCAAAGGTTCTCCTGAAGTTATTGGTCGAAGATTGCATCATCCCTCACATTCAGGAGTGTAAGATAGTGAATGACATATGGACGATTCTCAAAGAAATGTATGATATCAAGAACACCAATCGAACCGTGTACCTCAAGAAGAAGGTTCTCTCAATCAAGATGGAGGAGAATGAGTTGGTTTCTTCATTCATATCCTGGATAAAGGAGGTTAAAGATAAATTAAATGATATCGGTAAGAGTGTGGCGAATGATGATCTGGTGATGATTACTATGAACAACATGATGGATGACTATTAGATTTTTATAATGGGATTCAATGAAAGAGAAAAGCCTCCAGGCTTTGAAGAGATTACAGGGATCTTGCTACAAGAAGAGGAAAGGAGGTTGTCTCTCAAAACTCAAAATCTAGATCTTTCATTGATGACAAAGTTCAAGCCAAAGGGGAAAGAAGTGGTTGATCATAGGAAGGGCAGCGTATCACAAAAAAGGACACCACAAGGTACCTCACATAAACACGACTCTCCTCCTAAATTATTTTATTGTGATAAGATAGGCCATATTGCTAAATGTTTCCATAAGAAAAAGGAAAATTGAGAGAGGTACAAGAAGAGAAGACATGTAGGTCATCTCGTTGATGCAGATCAGAATTAGGATGTCAGATTATTTATGGCTGAGACTGCACTAGCCACTGAGGATGATGAATCATATATTTGGTTCATATCTTTTGGAGCCTCCTCACATATGATAGGTAAAAAGAAATGGTTTAAAATTTTTAGAGAATCCAACACTAGAGTAAAAGTAGACCTTAGAGATAATAGAGGGTATGAGATCATGGGACATGGAGATGTTATTTTCACTCTACCTGATGGAAAGCTTAGGAATATATCTGATGTGTGGTATGTTCCTTATATTAAGAAGAACTTGATTTCTGTATCAAAATTACAGACCAGGATCCCAAGGTAGAATTATTTAAATCTTATTGTATTATTAAAGACTTGTTGGACGAGATGAAGCCTATTGCTACAAGTATTCGTATAGGAGAACTCTACAAAATAGATGTGAAGAGTAAATCAAAGCAAGCATTGATTTCATTAGATAAGTCTGCTAAAAATTTGCGGCGTCAACGACTTAGGCACATCAATTTCAGTGACCTTCTTCTGTTGCAGAAGAAAGGTATGGTAGATGGCCTTCATGTTTTGAAAAAGTTTCATATTGATTGTGAAGCATGTGCATTCGGTAAACAACATAGAGATGAATTTCCTACTGTTGAAGATAGGAAATAGAGGGATACACTCGAACTTGTAGACACTGATTTATGTGGCCCTATGTAGACAATATCGTTAGGTGGGGCCTATTATTTTCTAATATTTGTTGATTATTGTACAAGATTAACATGGGTGTATTTTCTTAGATAGAAGATTCATGCCTTTGAGTATTCCAAGCAGTTCATGAACATGATCGAGAAGCAGACATGAAAGCTCATTAGGATTCTTCAATCTGATCAAGGTGGAGAATTCAAGAAAAGGGATTTCAACAAATACTATAAAGAGCATGGGATACAAAAGTAGTTTACAACATCTTACACTCCTCATCAGAATGGAGTAGCGAAGGCGAAAACCAGAACACTGGTGGAGTGTGCTCACAGCATGTTGAAAGGTAAGAATCTAACTAATGGTTTTTGGGCAGAAGTTGTCAATACTGTAGTATATTTGAAGAATAGGAGTCCCACTAAAAGTCTTGATTATAAAACTCATTTTGAATCATTGTTGGGTTTCAAGCCTATAGTGAGTCACCTTAAAGTATTTGGTTGTAAAGCTTTTGCGCATGTTCCCAAAGGAAACAGGAAGAAGTTAGATTCAAAGGCTATTAAATGTACCTTCATTGGATACTACAGTGAGTTTAAGGCTTATAAATTGTTTGATCCTTCTACTCACAAGGTGTTTGTTAGTAGAGATGTAGTATTCCATGAACAAGTTGATGATGAAAATCCTATTCAAGGTAATGAAGAATGGCATGTATCGTTACTTTTAGATGGGGATGTTGAAAGAGGGATCAATCAACAGCAACATCAGCAACAAAAACTATATGACAAAGAGGAAGAAATTGAGTTCAGTCCACAAAGAGAAGAACATAGTAGAATAATTGACACCCCACCACTCAGGAGATCTAACAGGCTGAAACAGTTATGAGCTCGGTATAGGGATTGTGCACTCATGACTGGTATGTTAAACATTGCAGAACCTTCTAATTTTTATGAAGCTAGTAATACTTTTGAATGGAAGGAAGCAATGAAGGAGGAATATGAATCTATTATTAAGAATAATACTTGGGATCTAGTAAATATTCCTCATGATAAACAACCGATAGGTTGTAGATGGTTATTTAAATTGAAATTTAAAGCAGATGGGTCTATTGATAAGTATAAAGCAAGACTGGTTGCAAAGGGGTATTCCTAGAAGGAAAGTATTGATTTTGAGGAAACATTTGCCCTTGTTGCAAAATTAAATACCATTAGATTGATTATTTCTTTAGCCACTACACATCACTGGAAAATACATCAATTAGATATTAAATATGCTTTCTTAAATGGTGATTTAAAAGAAGAAGTATACTTAGTGCAGCTTGAGGGTTTTGTTCAGAAAGGAGAAGAGCATTTAGTATGTAGATTAAAGAAAGTTTTATATGGTTTAAAGCAGGCTCCTCGATCCTGGTATGAGAAAATTGATTCATTTTTCTTCATGGATGGTTATAAACAGAGCAAAAATGATCCTAATTTGTATATTGCGTTTAATGATGAGGGGAAAATAGTGTTGATTTCTTTATATGTAGATGATCTGATCATGATAGGGAGTGTAGACAATCTCTTTGAAGAAATAAAGCAACAATTATCACATAAATTTGGGATGAAGGACCTTGGAGAAATGTATTGTTGTTTGGGTCTAGAAGTTTGGAGAGATTCAAGCCAAACTTTCTTGTCCTAGGGTAAGTATGCTAAGAGTTTGTTGACTAAATTCATAATGGATGAGTGCAAGGCTGCATTTGTTCCTTTATAGTAGAAAAACAAACTTTAGGTGGATGATGGTTCGAAATATGTAGATGCAACATTGTACAGACAGTTAGTTGGTAGTCTTATCTATTTGACTACAACGAGACCAAATCTAGCTTATGTAGTGAGTGTTTTAAGTCAGTTCATGACTCAACCTCATGAGAACCATTGGCTTGCAGTGAAAGGAGTATTGAGGTATCTGCAAGGAACGTCATACTTTGGTATTTTGTATTCTGACTCATTTGATGTTAGCATGATAGGTTGTACAGACTTTGGTTGGGCGGTAAAATTTAGACGATATAAGATCAATTACAGGTTATGAATTTAGCATTGGGTCTGGGGTCATCTCTTGGTGCAGTAAGAAGCAACATACTATAGCCTTAGCCTCAACAGAAGCAGAATATCAAGATATGTGTGTAGCAGCATGTGAGGCAATTTGGTTGCGCAGACTTCTCCAAGATGCAGGAGAAGAACAGACAGATTCTATGGTTATCAATTGCGATAATCAAAGTTCTATCAAACTGGCTTACAATATTGTGTTTCATAAAAACACTAAGCACATAGAGACTCAATTTCATTTGTTAGGGAAAAGGTGTAGTCCAGAGAGATTTGTGTTGAATATTGTAATTGTTGTGATAATATGGCTGATATATTTACTAAGCCTCTAGGAATACTGAAGTTTGAGTTGTTTAGGGACATATTAGGTGTGTTTAGGAACCCTTTATCCATTAAGAGGGAGTGTTAGAATTAATGGAGAATAGGTTATTATTGTTACGTAGTTGTGCATTCTACTTTTCTTAGTCATTCAGTTCCTATTATTTAGGGATATGATTTGTTGTCCCTAACAAATTGTATCTATTTATTATTGGAGATTAATGTGAAGCTTGTGTGGTGTTTTTCTTGTAGGAGCTCCCAATGATCCACACCTTTGAGCTCCTCTTGTGTTGGTTTGTCATTTCATCTCTTCCCTGTGCAACTCTTGACAACAATTACAATGATATATGGAAACAATCCACGTACAAGCATATGTTTGAAGAAATAGATGACATGCATAGACAACTTGAAGAAACAATGGAAGAGCTACACCAAAAAATGATGAAATAGAAGTTTGAAGCCTACAATGAAAAGAAAAAACTAAAGCAATTCAAATGATACATGATCTATAAGAAAATAAAAAGAAAAATAAATCTATCCCAAGAACTTACACCAAAACTTTTAAATTGTAAGCGATATTCTATTTAACAGTGGGCTTGTAATCTTTGAAATGAGTGGTGGTAATTAAAAGGGAGTGTTGGAAGAAGTAATTCCAACCACCATTTAGTTGTCTACTAAGATTCATTAAAATTTTTAATTTAGTCGAGTTTCGTTGAGTTCTAGTTCAGTTATTAATTACTATTGTCTCCTGTGTAATCTATTTAGCTATTTGAAAGAATTGAGAAAAGCACTTCGCTCCACATTTTTAACATTTAATACCATCGATCTTCCATGTGATTTTAACAAAGAAAACAAAAACATATCCACCTCTTTGAAGTGATTTGAACTCTGAGATCTGATTTCCCTAAGCTAGAGTTCACTCTCCATTTAGAGTTTTAAACAACACAATCTAGAATAAAGGTTTGGCATATGATCCCATTCTCTAATGCATTCTAAGACAACCTTCAACTAATTGAATTCACAATTCGATGAGTTTTGAATCCTTTTTCCTAGAATCATATTCCTACTATTATTGATTTCTAGAAACCAATCCACTATCAACCCATGCATTCATATTTCCATCACAAGAATCATGTGTAATTTCTAGATTACATAAATAAAACTAAATAAATTTAACCATACAGTCGTATAGATGTTCATTAACATCAACACATTGAAAAATGTAATAGGGATGACATTGGTATAGAAGCACGTAAATATGTTTTCCTATTTATAAAAATTTACACATCAATCTTCATGACCTAATACAAAATATGGGTACCTTTTTCCTCCTCTCGCACTCGTTCTTTGTCTCTATTGTCTCTATGATCCTCTACCAAACTTGTTGAGACATTATTATCAAATTTTAGTTGCTTGTATTAATTGCATAATAGGTATATACACACCACATCTCATATATATATATATATATATTAATTATATATATATAATAATATAATATAATATATATTATCTAGACTATACACACTCTCTTTGGAATTAGCGTTAAGAAATGAACAAATCCATTAAGAGTTAGCTAATGGTTGTGACAAACCATGTGAACTGATGGGAAATTTTCATTCTTGAACATATCGTATTATCTCTTCTATGAGATTAACGATTACATTAGATCGATTTTTAAAGCTTTAATCATTGAATATGTTTATTGTTCTCCCCGTTATTGTAAGGTTGTTTTTTAACTTAGTAAAGTTGTTTTTTAACTTAGTGCCAACGGATTTACA
>APFE031214079.1:293331-346463 GCA_000404065.3 Pinus taeda | reverse complement strand
TGCCTTTTCCTATAAGAGTGACATTCTCTTGCTCCTCCTTCACCTTATGTCCCTTTCTACTACTGTTGGTAGTGCCCTCAACCAAGATGAGCCTCAGCTCTTCCTGAGAGAAATCACTCCATAGGCAATCCCAATATGGAATCTTGTCACATCCAGAGACTACCTAGACGAACATATGTTATTCCTTTGCAAACCCATTGAGTGTCATACACACTAGCTCATCATTTGTTGACCTCTCTCTTACTACTAGCTCATCTTTGACAGACTAAATTCTAATGAGATAGTTGGTTACATCTTCGCCCTTGTTCATCTTGATGGTCCTTAGCTTTTCTTTGAGGATCATTTTTTAGTTCACTGATGGATCCTAGTATAGTTTGACGATGGCATCCCACATCTCCTTTGTTGTTCCCTTTAATGTGATATGTGGAATGATGTGATCCTTGACTCTGTTCAGAATCATCCTCTTAGCTTTGGTATTGTCCCTCCTATACTCATGAAACTGGATGGGACTTGTTGGTACAATGATCACTCTTGTAGAAAACTCCTTCAAACCATGCTCATCCAATAGAAACGACATCATAACTTTCCAGATGCCAAAGTTGGAGGCTCCATCCATCCTATCTTGATCCCTCAATCTTGTTGCGACCATATATAGAAAATATATGAACTCAAATACACTGAAGAAATTAATAAACTGGGTTATAAAACCGTCATGTGCTTTCTCTTGTAGGCCCTGCATGGATATACTCCTACAAATCCCTTTGCAGCAAATCCTTTGTGCTAAATTTGTTCTGTGAAATTCAATCCACCTCCGAAAATCTTTTCTGACAACCTCACTAGCTACTATTGCTCACTAAGACCTCACACTTCCTCCAGATCACCTCTCTCGACTGGAAATCAAACTATTGCATATGAAACATGCTTTGGATGACTAGCTAACTTGCAGATTTGTTCTTCAGTGCATTGATTTCTCTGATACACACTGACCTCGCTAAATTTGCTCTGATACCATGTGAAATTTCCATGATTGCAGTTACTAGATATTTATCTCCTAACTTATGCAATTTATTTGTCTTTTGTAATTAACTTTTGACAAATATCAATAAATTCATACTGCAATTTTCACAAAGAAAAACACCGATGAAAATAAAATTACTGGAACTTAGACTATAATGCACACACGCATAATAAATATAACACCAATAATTTTGGGTAATCGTCCTTGGAAAAACCTTGAAGGAAAAACCGATGTAATAGATGAGGGTTTTATTATTTTTCAGCAAAATAGAGAATTACAACTCGTTGTTGTAGAATGGAAAACCTCTGACATACAATTTTTCTCAACTGGAAAAATAATTTGAGAAATTACTTTTCCCTCCAGCAAATCAACACAACCTCCTCCCAACCACTCGCACTTCTGCCTAACACTCGCACTAGCTAATTGGACTGCATAGATCTGTTGTTAGGGAACATGCACTGCCCCCATAAATTCTTTCCAACAGTCACTATGTCTCTTGTTTCTCTATGAAGCTACTTGATCTACCTCCATATTGTTGAGAAATCTAGGGGCAACTAGATTTTGTGATTTCTCTTACTTTGATAATTGCTTGTGATATATATTTACTTAACTTGATTAGATTCTTCTTTCACTTGATTATTATTATGTTCTTGTCATCAAACAACTACCAAACTCTGAAAATAAAATAGACAAGAGGACACAAAATGTAGGTTGCAAGCCAGGGCAAAACCTCTCCTCTTGAGAGGAAAACCCACAATAATTCTTCTCTTCTTATAGAACTTCAAATGACAAATTCCAAGACCTAACACCCTTGTCAAAGACCCCTCCAAGACCAAGTCAAACTTATTCTTAATGAACTTTTCCAACTACAACAATGTAAACTTTGAAACGAGAATTGATACAATTACCCGTTTTTTTGAGGTAGCAAAAAAATAAACCAATTTTCAAAAGTGTTGATTCAAAATACATATTTTTTCTAACATAGTTTTTTACACTTTAAATTTTTTAATGTACATTATTTTTAAAATGTTAGTGATTTTCAGGCTGATTTTAAAAAGTGTTGATGTGGCGTCAAGCTCTTTTTTAGAAGACTTATTTTTTTACTTTAAATTTTCTAATGTGTTAGATGTAAATAATTATTTTCTAAATTTAATCTTTTTTAAATAGTCTTCTTCTTCATGTTTTTTTGTTTTTCTTTTAATTTTTTGTTTTATTGTAGTGAGATCTTTATTTTTTTGCAGAGTTAAAAAAAAGGTTGATATTTTAAAGTTTCGATCTTCTGTATATTTATATATCGTTAATTAATTTTTCAATGCATATCAAAAAAATTTCTCTAAAAAGACAATAATTTTTAACAATTGACATAAAAGTACACATTTTGAACATAAATATAACAAAAAAATTACACATTTTGAGACTTTTTTAACTAAAAATGACATGCCAAAATCAATATTTTTATATGAAAAAATTAACAAAAAATGGTTAAACAATAGTTTTTTTATAAATTTCATTTGAAAAAAGAATAATAATCACATTTTTTTTCAAAAAATAATGATTCCATCAAAATTAAAGCAAAAATCACATAATACAAATATTGAACATATAACAACATTAACTGAATACTTATTCTTCTCATAAAATGTCAAAGTCAAAACATTACAAGTATAACTAATTAATAGTTATAAAAAATGAGCTTGATTTCCAAGCATAACTTAAATTTAATCAATAATATAACGTAATTCATACTCTTCAGCTTCTAGAGTTTCATCATCGTCTTTTTCCACAATATTTTATGCTTCAATTTGTTCATTTTCATCTTCTGATGGATCTTTGATGTCTGTTAATCTCCCAATGTATGTCTTTCCCATCATTCCATCTAATGGTGGTTGAGGTTCCTTTGCCTTTTTTTCCATACGTGATTCATTAAAATCCCCTTTTTTCAACCCAACTTCTTACATAGCATCTGAAAGAAATTGAAGAGCGTTAATGATTTGCTGAATACATTTGCACTATACTAGGTCTTTTTCAACGCAATGCAATTTTTTGCTTTTTGTAGGCAACATACTAGAGTTGTACCTAATTATCAAGCATAAAATAAATAACAAAGTAAATTAGTATAATCACATATAAATTAATAAAGAAGATATTGAAATTCAATTTTATGTAATAAAACTTACCTGAGCCTGAGAATAAATCCAAAACCCAATCTCCTTCATTTGAACATAAGTCTATAATATATTTAATCAATGATTGTGGTTTTTTATAAATGTTAATTATCTCTCATTTTACTTCTTTATCTTCATATGTTATTTTTTTTACAACAACATCATAAACCAATACTTGGCTATGACTTTTTCTATCCACCTGATTACGAAACATAGGCTTATAACTATCATCTTTTGTTCAACTTTCAACATGGATGAAATTGCAATCGCTTATAATTGGTTGATCTCCACGGTTAATAAGATTTGACTTTTGCGTGTAACATGAAATAGTAAAATTTCAATTAACTTGTACATAAAGGATTTTTTTAACATTAATCAAACATAAAATTTCAACGTCTTACCGTATAAGCTGCATCCTTGAGTTTTCTTTTCCCTTGAAGCTTGTCAATAATATTGCAAATTGTTTGTTTGAATGAAATGACACAAACCTCCATAATGGTGATGTTGTGACTTCTACAAATCCCGCAACCACTTTACTAATATCTTGATAAGTATAAGGGTCATTATCATAGTCAATGTTTGGGATATTGAAACCATGAGGAATATCTGTAATAACTAGGGAATAATCCCTTAGGTACGAGTTTAATAATGTCTTCATAATCACCTTGTATTATTTGATATTGGATAGTCTCAAGCCCATTCCAAATGAAATGAGTAAGACTAGGATCATGTTCAACATTACTAAGATGTTGCGTTCTCAGTCTTTCCATCTTAATTTTTGCAATAAAGCTTCTGAAACTATCTGGTGCTTCATTTGCATCCTTCTTCATCTTTAACAAAATAAACAAATATATGTATAAGTTATAAAATAAAAATAGTATACAAATAAATAAAAATGAATGTGTAAATCAACATAGATTTTTAAATGCAAGATAAAAATCTTTTAGTGTTGATGTGGAACTTAAATTTGGATAGTTTCATACAACATCATCCCAAATACCTTGATCCAAAAATTTAACCATTTGTTCTTGTATTCTCATGTAAACCTTGTGACTAAATAGATAAAGTAAAAAAAGTTAATATAATGATATATATAACAAATACTACCAACAATAATATGCTATATTTAAAAGAAAATTATAATCTAGAAATAAGTAAAAATAATTCAACAAACTTACTTTTGAAATTCCTCACACATTTCATCCAATGATAATTACCTTGACTTCACACGAGATAATATTGTTTTGACAAGTTTTTAATCCTTCACTCCTTCCAATGCTCTCCAAGATGTGATAGTTATATCTTCTGGAAGGAGCTTCATTTCAGGACCTGATTTACTGCTGCTACATATCAATGGTTTAGACCTTTTTTACCTTTTGGTTTTTAATGTCAATGTTCTCCCACATGTTAAAAATATCATTAATCAATTCCCATATCTCTCGAGTTCTAAATGCCAACTGAAACATGTTATCCATGCCTCTGAATATATCATAATTTACTTTGCCGCCTTTTGAATTGATTTTTTCCTCAATTTGTTAACCTATTTCCATACAACATTTCTTCTGAAATGCTAGACTAACCTTTGTCTTATCCCCACCACATTTTTATTCAAATGCATTATGAATAAAACTAACCCTTTGGATGAAAGTCATAGACATCGTATACTCATTATCTATATTATGATCCCATTCCAATAACTTTGCTTTTGTATCTGATAAACCAGCATAAATGAAACATTTCATTGTTTCAAAAAGTGGGTTATTCGGATATTCCTCCATCAATTGTCTTTGAGCTTCTACCGAATGGTTCTCCCCAACTACATAATATTTGTATTCAAAACATTTGACTTATCAAATGATTCTTTGTTGGGAACTTGAATTGGATCAACAAGAAGCACATAATCAACCACATGAGTATATGGATTGTACCTCATCAATGTATTCAATTTGTGAACATGAAAGTGGTGTGGCTTTCTAATTTGGTATTTAAATTGTCCTTCACTTGGATTATAGATTTGCCTAATTGACCACCCTCAATTTAGTTTGTCTTTGTCAAGTGTGTTGGGCATTGGATAATCCAAAACTCCCTGTGTGTTTTACGACATGTGATTAACCGCCTCTCGAGGATCTGTTAACTCTGGCGATGCGTTTGTTTACTGACACCTGTGAGTTTTGGTGTAACGAGAATCGTGATTCCAACAAGTGGTATCAAAGCCAAAGGTCTCGAGTTCGAATCACACTTGGCTTGTGTTGGGGGGAGATTGTTTGGCATTAGATAATCCAACACTCCACGTGTGTTCCATGACATGTTCTTAACCACCTCTCGAGGATCCACTAACTCTGGCGATGCGTCCATTTACTAACACTTGCCGGTTTTGGTGTAACAGCAATCATGATTCCAACAAAGTGATGTCGAATAGCATTTTGTTTTGTTATAATAATGCCATCCTCTAACTCAACTCTCAATGTAATGATTTCCCTGCTTCCTTTTGATTTTTCACTAGGATCTTCACTGTTGGCCATGACTTTTTGAGAATGATCAACTTATAATTTCTTCCTCCTCTCGATTATCAATTTTTCTTCTACATAAGTAACATCCTCATCATCAACTAGAACAAAGAAATTCTTGGGCATTTTTGGTTTTGGTACTTTATGGCTCTTCTCCTTTCTAACATCAGTTCTAATCTCATTGTCAGTAATGGCAACATATTCTTCAATTTCATCTTCAGTTTCAACTTCCTCATCTTCAAAAGTAACATGTCTAGCTTTGCTAGATTTATCCACTATAGGCATTCTTTGTTGATCCCTTCGATGTATTCTTGTAGCATCATGAAGTACTTTTTTTTGCTTGTTTTCCATATCTTATTTTGAACCTGAGTAGAAACTATTGACAACATTCATAATATCTTGCTCTATAAAATAAATTCCTCCCAACATAATTGAAAGATTTTCAAAAAAAAATTGTCAAACAAAATATCATATGTCAAAAAAAACTAAGTTGTAAAAGATATAATGGTACAATTACAATAATGCAAAACACATAAATATAAATAACAATACTTAAGATATCTTGTGCAGTCTCGTTTATGATTTGATTACACATCCTTGTCGAATCATCTGTCATCTCATACATTGACAATGCAAAATGATATCTAATCTTGTCATGTGACTTGGGTGGTTTTGTAAGTACATAAAGAACTTTAGTATCCAGTATCAAACACATGTCTATTACTTTTCATAGCACCACATAACTTCCACTATCATTAGGGATATCAGCATATAGATGTATCTGCAAGTGTTCTTCGTCTTCTCTATCTTTGACAAACCATACAAGTTTTGTATGCTTCACTTCTTGTGATTTCTTCTAGTAAGAAACCAACTTATTATCCTTAGAGACACTTGCTATATTTATAGCTATTAGCTCAGCCCGGGTTCGTTCAATAATATTTTTTGAGGATCCACCTCCAGCTTTAGTTGTCTTTGGTCCAGAAAGGTTCACATAAATTTTCCTTGATGTCATTTTTCTGCAAAATACACACACACACACACACACATATAAGTAAATTATAAAAAAAACAATAGCTTAAGTAAACAAACAAAACGAAACCAAATTTAAAAACGAAAAAAGACCAGAAACATGCACATCAACCCCCATGAAAAGTTGGATGTTAGGTTCGTACATGATACAAAAAAACCCATGCACATCGACCCTCATGACAAGTTGGATGTTAGGTTCATACAGGATACAAAAAAAACCCATTCCTCAATTTTTTTTGGTCCCAGTCCCTTGGCATGCCAAGGGCCGATTTTGAGAATCATCTCCTTCCTTGTCAAGAGGTTGATTCTTAGAATTGGCCCCCTTCCTTCTAGGGGGTCGTTGTGCCTTAGGTGGCTGCACCCAATCGTAGGCATGCCACCCACGACACAATGAGCATGCTCGTTGTGTCGCGGGCAAGCGCGCACGGCCATGGGCGTGCCCACCTACGACACGACAGGCATGCAACCTGCACACCCGCTGTGCCATGGGTGGGTGCGCCCAAACGTGGGTGTGCCAACCCGGGACAAAATGACCCCCTGGCCTGCCGAGGGCTGATTCCTGCCAGGGGGGCATTTTGCACTAGGAGGACACACCCAACCATTAGTGACATAGTGGCTCCCTACCTGCTAGGGAGCTGTCGAGTAACCCTAGCTCATGTGAATCTTTTATTTTTAAAAGGAATATAAATTTTGTTAATTAAATGTTATTTTTTTATTGGAATGTGTTTTTTGTCTGGTATCCTACGTGAACATAACAACCCAACTGACACATAACTACTAGTAAACCTATGGGAGTTTAAGACTTGCACTCAGTAAAGGGGAAACTAACATTTCAAATGTGATAATCTCTTGTTAAATTTGTTGTCGATGAAAATGTAATTGCTTCACAAAATCACTCCAAGTCTTTTAACGAAACCACGAGAAGTCTTGATGTGATGTGACGAATAGTGATAATGAAATTTATTATATAACAAAAATTACGGAGTTGTTTATTGCTTCTTGAATGTGGTATTAAATTATTTTTTATAAAAACTTAATATATAAACCGCGTTATGGCGATATAGTAATTTATGTTAAATGTGGGATAAAAAAATATAATAATTTTTTTTTAAAATATTCAATTGTCTAGTAAATGCTATTTAGTTTAAGTAAAAGATTAATTTAGGTAAAAGTTTTAGTTTAAAATTTTAGCAGAAATTTTTCAATAAATTGTAGAATAAAATTTTGGAGGGAAATACATCAAACGAAATTTTTGGAGGGAAAAATTTCGATGAAAATTTTTTCAAGGGAAATTTCCATTCTTTAAGTTATATATTATCATTAGGAGAGAGTGCATTTGTATCATTCAACCTCTTCTGTTTGAAAGCCATCGGTTCTTCTGATAATGAAGTTTTGCTTTGTGAAGCATCAACATCTTCGTCATGTAACAACTCTATTCATATTGATGAATATAACGAAAATTCTTTCACTATGAATAGAGAGTCAAATCTTCCACTTAGTCATAATCCTGAGGACTATGAGAATAGCACTGATGAAGGGCAGGGTGAGGAATTTCAAATAAATAGAGAGTCATGGTTTCCAATTAGTCTTAATCCTATGGACTATTAGAGCAGCAATGATGAAGGGCAGGATGAGGAATTTCAAATAAATAGAGAGTCATGGTTTCCACTTAGTCCTAATCCTATGGACTATGAGAGCAACAATGATGAAGGCTAGGATGAAAATTTTCCAATAAATCGAGAGTCATAGTTTCCACTTAGCCCTAATACTATGGACTATGAGAGCAGCAGTGATGAAGGCCAGGATGATGAATTTCCAATAAATCGAGAGTCACATTTTCCACTTAGTCCTAATCCTAAGGACTATGAGAGCAACAGCAATGAAGGCTAGGATGAAGAATTTTCAATAAATCGAGAGTCACATTTTCCACTTAGTCTTAATCCTAAGAACTATGAGAGCGGTAGTGACAAAGTGCAAGATGATGAATTTGGAGTAAATAGAGAGTCACATTTTCCACTTAGTCCTAATCCTAATGAATATGAGAGCAGTAGTGACGAAGGGCGGGATGAAGGATTTCTAGTAAATAGAGAGTCACATTTTCCACTTAGTCCTAATCTTAAGGACTATGAGAGCAGCAGTGAAAAAGGGCAAGATGAATAATTTCTAGTAAATAAAGAGTCAGATTTTCCATGTAGTCCTAATCCTAAGGACTATGAGAGCAACACTCACAATGCACATGATGAAGAATATCCAATAAACAAAGAGTTAAATTTTCCATTTGGTCGTAATTCTAAGGACTATGAAGGTAGCACTGACGAAGGGCAAGATAAAGAATATCCTCCAAGTCAGTGTTTCAAAAACATATATGATCATAGTGAGGATAATATTCCTCCTAATGATGATGAAAATGCTTATATAGATGATGATTCAATGATGGAGACATTGCCAGCGAATATTGTATCGAGGAGTAGGAGCAGCCCTTTCCATATCAATCCAAAATATTTTAGTTATACAAGGGGTAAAGCAAAATATCTCACGAGAAGAAGTCTTATCAGTGCTCTCATTTCAAGTGAATGTTATCAAAAGGATTGCTTGAAACATATGGATTTCAAGTTTTCATTAGAGAAAAGGAAGAGATATTTGTCAATGAATAAATGCATGCAAAATTCATATCTAGTGGGGTGCATGCAATCTACATTGTCAGGTTATGATTATCATATTGGGTCTTTATTTATCAATACAAATGCTTGCAAAATGTTTAGTTCAATTGGTAATTTTCGTCTGTCAAGAATCCAAGAAAATTTGCAAAAGGATCCGACATTTTATTCAAAAGTACATCATAAATGATAGTTTGGGCCATTATCAAATACTGCAATGTCATGGATGAAAGAATTATTTTCAAAGCATGGAGAGTGTATGCCAAATAGAGACACAATACAATTCTAGATAATTTCTCAAGACAAGAAATCTACAACTTATACAAATAATATGCAGAAGGTGTTGAACGAAATGGTCAATTTATTATATATCAATATTTTGTGAAGATATGGAAGAAAGAATTCAACAATGTCTGTATTCCTAGGAAGACAAGGATGGGGGTTTGCAATACATGTGCTTATCTTAAATAAAAAAAAAAAAGGGATAAAATTCGAGGGGCAGAAAGAGGTAAGCATTCATAACATTATTTTTTTTAATTGTATAGTCATCAACTATGAAAATGTATTTATTAATGGCTTTCTTTTATGTTATGTGTAGATTCCATTGCCAAAGCACTTCAAGAGCATCGTGAATAGCAAACAAGTGAAAGGAAAATTTTGTACAATCATCGAAAAAAGTGTTATGATAATCCAAATAAATATTTGGGTTTGATAATTGACGGTATGGACCAAAATAAAACACTTCTACCAAATTTTGTTCGCACACCCAAAAATTTACAAGAGGAAAATTTTATTTAGTTTCATTTTGTCGTTTATATGGTCTTCAATGGGAAAATGTTTCCAAGGGTATACTTCACAGCTCCAAATATTCATAATGATGCAAATCTGATAGTAACCATAATTCATGATGCGCTTTTTCATTGATCTGGTAATCTTCCTGAAGTTTTGTATCTATAATTGGACAACGCTTGTCGTGAAAACAAAAATCAGATTGTTTTTGGATATCTAAACATGCTTGTTGAATGGAGAAATTTTCAGAAGGTAAAGGTTGGTTTCCTTCTGTTGGGCACACTCATGACATATTGATCAAATGTTCAGTCATTTTTTAGTCACATTAGGAGGAAGGATGTTGGGAGCTTGCCATCATTAATTGAATGTATTAAGAAATCATACATGTCAGAGCCTACTTTTCATGTGTTGGAAGAAATTGTTGACATGCGAAGGTTTATTCTAGGATCGCATGGTGAGAAGAAATGCAATGGACAAACTTAATGACATTAGCTTCCAACATCAATTTCGTATAAAAAAATTGATGAGGAAACACTAATATGGGGCAAAAAGTATTCAACTACTGCAGAATGGGCATCGACATCAGGTTTGGCATTTTTGAAGTTCATTACATATCATCCAATATTTGCACCAAATATATTTTTATTACAATTAGTTAGTGAATTTCATAATGCACGCAGGCAGAAGAGAGATATAAATTTTTCTGATTGCCTGGACGAAATTAAAAAAACTTATTAGATATACATATGAGTACTTTGATATTGTTGATTCAGTTTGGTGGGAGTCTTTTTTAATTAATCAAAGCGATATCATTTCAAGAACAAAAAATGAAGATACACCTTTGAAAACTCCATTTATTTGGCCACAAAATGAGTCAAATGAACATGAGGAAAGAAACATTATTGAACAACAACAATCTCAAGGTATTATTAATTCTTCATAGGTAGAGGAAAGAGAAATGTATATTGGTTCCAGAAGGTCTCGTGCACAACATGAAGCCATGGAATACCTTTACAGGGGTTTAGTACAGGATATTAAGGAGGGTTGCATGATCGTAGTGCTAGCAGATGGAGATACCAATGGCTATCCATTATGGGTGGACAAGGTTATAAAGGTCATTGCAGAAAATGAAGATGTTGCAGGCGTTGAAGTACATTGGTATGCCACAAATACACACCCATTTAATGGTGTGTATAAGCCAAAGATGGTAGTTGATTAAAAAAAAATGGTGGAAAGAGAAAAAGAAAGGGTGCAAATATAAACTGTCATTGCATAGACCTCTTAAAATTGGAGGATGTTGACATACTTGTTCATGACTTCAATTTAACAAAGAGAGGAACTCTTTGCTTTAGGAAGATAAAGATTCTAAAGAGGTTGGTACCAAAATAAACAGTGTTGAGATGGGAGTCTGTTGAACCCAGTCGTAGATCTAGAAGAATTTTTAAACCTGAAATTGTGGGCATGCATGTGGACTCAGATGGGGCACTAGTTGATGAAAGAGAAGAATATGGAACATATTCATCTGCATCCATTCATTCATTTGAAGATGTGAATTTTGATGGTGTGCAAGAATATATGAGTGATTTTGAATAATTGTCTAAGACAGTTTATATAATTGATGTTTGCATGGTATCTTGAAATGAAATTTTTTATTTCCATATGATGTTAAATGAAGTTATGAGTCATTTTTATGTTTGTTGTATTATATGTTTTAATTATGATCAATCTATCTGTTTAGAATATTCACAATGTAACAATAACTTAGAGATATAATTTATGTTTGATTCAATCTACAAGTATTAATATTTTGATTAATTTAGTCATGTAATTTGTTCATAATGACATGGTTTAAATGTGTTGAAACCTTGGAGTTTTTTAATTCTATGGTTGAAAATTTTTCATTTTTTTTTTATCTTTAATGTTATGGTTGAAAACAATTAGAATTTTAGCAATCTTTAGTGTCATGTTATTATATGTTTAACGACATGGATGAAAATTGTTGGAATTTTAATGTGTTTCGGATCCCAATAATTTATCTTTAACGTCATTACTAAAAAAATGTTGAAATTATAGCTCGGAAATAAAAATGTCATTCTACCAAAAAAGATTAATGTGTTTTTGTCATTTATTTTGCACAAAAAAATTGTTTTTACTGCCATTTTTTAAATATGTTGAAAATTAACCCTAAAAAAATAAAACATCATTCCATAATACACACTTTTCATTTTTTGGACTCTTTTTCATGTTTTTTTGGGTTTTTTTGCTAGAGTTCACATTTTGAGTTTACAGTTCCCATTTCAAAGTTTACATTGTTATACTTTGACCTAGCAACTTCCAACAATTTAGACCTAGCAACTTTTAACAACTTCGACCTTCCAACAACTTCAACCTTCCATCAACTCCCAACAACTTCGACCTTCCCCAATAGTTTCTTTTGCAACTTCAACTTCCAACAGTTTCTTCTACAACTTCGACTTCCCAACAATTTCTTCTGCAACTTCGAATTTGTTGTAGAAAAGTTGCCCTAATCTTCGCAAGTGTGAGGAGAAGATAGAGAATAAACCCAAAAACTTCATCCTTCTTCCTTCTATCCTTCTCCGCTTGCCTTTCTTCTGCCTCTTCTTCACTTGGATGATGAGGAATGAGAGTGTCCATAGGAGGTCGAGTTCTCTCCTAAATATAGGCTTCTTAGGAGTTTGAATTGTTTTCCATGAGGCCAACTTGATCCTTCTTGTAGGCTAACTTGTTTGACAAGGTCTTGGAGGGTCTTTATGACATAACAATTTTCTTTACAAGATATAACAATCCCAAAGGGGCCTTTCGTCATGACATCAACTTCTTGCAACATCAACATCTTTCACATGTATGAATCCATCTCCAAGACACATATTACCAAGGTTTCCCTTTTTCATCAAACCTATCAAGGTATTCATACCTTCTTTATGGAGATGTCATAGCCAATTCTTCTTGTTTTTAGATGTTGATCACTTATCTTATCTTACGTGGCTATAGATACATCTTTCATGAACTTGTCTTCCACCTTCTCTTCACACATTGCTTCAACAGGATCGTTTATACATAATTCCTTCATTATAGGAACTATTAATGCCAACCACCTCATATTCTCCATGAGGTCATATCACGTTAATATGTAAAAGATTTCAGGGCATATTGTCTACATGCCTTTATGTATCTTTCTAAAGGAAGAGTTTCTTCTTCTTTTATCATGCTCAAGAGGTAAAGCATTCTACCCATAATATTTGCAACCATGTGATGACATGATTTTATATATATATCAAATATATGCATACCTCTTCCTTCATGTGGCCATCTAGAATTCCTTCGGACAACTTCCTTTCCTTGCTTGAAGATTAAAGTAATTCAACTAACTTGTCATTCTGCACATGTTTGTCATTACACTGTCATCACTTTAACCTATAGATCCCACATAATGTGGAATGTAGACCATCTGTGAGAGACTTTATTCTTCTTAAGTGGAGGTGAATCTTCTAACAAATATTCCAATGAAGGATCTTAATGGTCCTCATTCTGCAAATGCTCCTTTCTAATGATGATTATATATGATGATCTCTTATCTTATATCAAGATGGAGGAATTTCTCCAACCATATAGATTTCTACTTTGGTTGTCCTTATATGCTTCCAATGGAGATGCCATGAGCTACTTCCTTTCTATCAAGATGACTGCTACAACCATATAGACTTTCTACTTCAACTATCCTTCCATGATTCTATGATGATGTCATCTCTATCTTGCTACAATGCATCTTATCATACTTGTGATGCTTTCTATTCTCTTCCATAACTGAAAACAACTAAGTGAAGGAGATCATCTCAATCATAGTGGAGATATTTCACTTCCTCCATCTCAACCATAGTGGATACTTTCGCTTCCTCCTTCTTTGATTTCTTCTTTTTCGATTCTTCCATTTATTCAGTAACATGGGCTTCATTTCTTTCCTTTCTTATTGTCATCCCTCTTGAGTTTGGGACAATCCCTTTTAAAGTGCACATATTCATTACACTCATAGCATTGTATTTTGACATATCGATCTTCTTCTTTTTCTGAGGATCAAACTTTCCAAACTTTCCTTTCCCCCTGGCCGCGAAAACATATGCTTGAACTTGTTCACTTGATCCAACATTGTTCTTTGCCTTCAACCGAGTTTATTCAATCTTACATAATTACTAAATTTCATTGAATGGAGTGGCTTCCTTCTTTCCATAGATACTTGATACAAAGGTGCCCCATTCATCGGGTAACGCATTGAGCACAATGGTGGTCATCTCTTTATCAGAAATTATTTCTCCTAGTTCTTGTAGTTGATATCTTATTTGTGATACCCTCATAAGGTATGAGCCTACCTCTTCTTTGTTTGATACTTTCGTATTGTATAATTTCATTCTCAATGATAATTTTTCCCATAGTGCTTACAGAAAAAAACTCTACCAACTTTTCATATATTTATTTTGATGTCTCCATCTTTGCTACATAAGGGTTGAGTGAATCCTTGATTGATTACATGAGGATTCTTTGAGCCCTTATCTCTCCTTTCATGAGTTTTGATAGTGCTTGAGATTGCTCCTGAGATGGTTTGGAGATTGATCCCTTAACATATTCGATAACTTCATTCTATATGAGGATCAAATCTATCCTCTTTTCCCATGCAAGGAAATTTGATGACCCAACCAGTTTGTTGCTTTGATTTCAAAATGAATCCGTGTTGATAGTACATTTAGGCATAAATATAAAGATAATTACTTGTTAACTGAAGATGCTCCTTGATGACAATATCTTTAACTTCATGCCTTCTTGATGATGTTGATAATAGAAGTGCCTTCTTGATGAATGTCTTCCTTCAAGTATGCTTGAAATGTGATATTTTCTTCAATAAGAGGGAGATCACCTTGATTTCTTGATGATGATGGAAATTCTTCTTCATCCTTTCTATGAATGTATAAATGTAGATTATAAAGACTTCAAAATGCTCCATAAGTGTAGTCATTTCTTTGAGTGGAGGTAGGGTCCCCGAGGTCTTCTTTTCCTTGTGATGATGTGATCCTTGAGATGCATAGTCCTCCTTGATGATCTTGTGTTCGGCACTTGAGTGTCCTTATTCAGTTGGATGATCTTCAAGTTTCCTTTCCTTGTTGTTATCACCTTAGCTCTGATACCATGTTGATAAATCTAGGGGCAACTAGATTAGGTGATTTATCTTACTTTCATAATTGCTTGTGATGTATATTTAATTAACTTGATTAACTTCTTCTTTCACTTGATTATTACTATGTTCTTGTCATCAAATAGCTACCAAGCTATGAATATCAAATAGACAAAAAGACACAAAATGTACGCTACAGGCCAGGGCCAAAACCTTTCCTCTTGAGAGGAAAACCCACAAGAATTCTTCTCCTATTATAGAACTTCAAATGATGAATTCTAAGACCTAAGCCCCTTGTCAAAGACCCCTTCAAGAACAAGTCAAAATTGTCCTTCTTGATGAACTTTTCCAACTACTTTGACCTAGAAACTTCCAACAATTTTGACCCAACAACTTCCAGCAACTTCGACCTTCCCCAATAGTTTCTTTTGCAACTTCGACTTCTAGTAGTTTCTTCTATAACTCCGACTTCCCAACAGATTATTTTGCAACTTTGACTTTGTTGTAGTAAAGTTTCCCTAATCTTCACACGTGTGAGGAGAAGATAGAGAATAAACCCAAAAACTTCGTCCTTCTTCCTTTTATCCTTTTTCACTTGCGTTTCTTCTACTTCTTCTTGCCTTGGATACTAAGGAATGAGAGTGTTCGTAGGTGTTAGGTAAACTTGACTCAGGATAGAGTCAAAGTTGACCAGGTTAAACAATGATGGTTTTAGGGCACATGGTATTGTGAACCCATAGTATTCTGGCCGTGGTATTATATGTAATGGAGCTTACAAAAGGCTGGAAGGACTTCATTGTAATGCAAGACCTGGAGGTGAGCTGTGAAGGCTCACTTGGTCGGATTGGCCAGGGTTTTAGCCAATGCTAATGAGATCTTATTAGGTTGGGTTTTTCCCCAGATCTGGGGTTTTCCCGGATAAACATTTGTGTTTATGTGTTTATGGTTGTTGCTGGTTATTTTTTTATTTATCCATCTCAGTAATTATTTATGTTCTACAGTAAATTTCTTAACAACTGGTATCAGAGTAGTAATTACTGAGAATTACTGAGAGGAATAAATATAAAAATAACCAGCAATAACCATAAACACATAAACACAAATGTTTATCCGGGAAAACCCCAAATCCGAGGAAAACCCAACCATAATGAAATTTCATTATCCTTGGCCAAAACCCTGGCTAATCCGACCAAGTGAGCCTTCACTGCTCACTTCCAGGTCTTGCATTACAATGAAGTCCTTCCAGCCTTTTGTAAGCTCCATTACATATAAGACCACGGCCAGAATACTATGGGTGCACAATACCATGTGCCCCAAAACCATCACTGTTTAACCTGGTCAACTTTGACTCTATCCTAAGTCAAGTTTACCTAACAGTAGGAGTTCAAGTTTTATCCTATGTATAGGCTTATAAAGAGGTCAAATTGTTGTCCATGAGGCCAACGTCATCCTTCTTGTAGGTCAACTTTTTGACAAGGTCTTGGAGGGCATTTATGACAAAAAAAATCTTTACAAGATACAACATTCCCAAAGGGGTCTTACATGTATGATAATGACTCTTTTGACTTCATAATTCTATGACAAACCTAGAAGCACTCAATGTGTGTTTGACATATAAATAAATTTGTTTTGAGCATGAAACCCATGCCTCAATAATGATAATAATAAATTTATTTTCTCTTTAATATCAAATACATAAAATCATGATTATAATAGACATGATGAACACTAGACCTAGTTACATATTTCAACACAAATCACCTCCTAACCCTAACACATGATCTGTAGCTTATGCAACTCACATTGGTTAACTATCAAACTCGTACTAGCAATTTGCATTGCTACTTTGACCTCCCTTCCTCACACTGGAATGATGGAAAACCTCCTGAAAATTTCTCCAGAAATTCTCACTCCTAAAAACCCTACTACTAACTCTCTCTAGCCGGAACTACGCCTCGCTCTTTGTAAATGGCTAATTCACACGACCTCCCTCTATGTCTTAATTGTTGTGTGTCCCTCTCCAAACCCCATCAACTTGCTCTTATAATCCTATGTTGGGAAACAAACGACCATGATCACATTTGAGTCAATGACTAAGATCATCTTGACCCCATCACGTGACTTTTCTTAAAGTCTATAGAGAAAAATCAAATTTCCTTAATTAATATGATTTAATTAACCAATTTTCCTAAGTTAGACTTAGGAAATATTTAAGTATTACCTAATTAATTTAATTGAGGTGCTTCTAAGGCTTTTCTCATGAAACCTTTTATGGGTTTTTTGAGATCTCGTGTTCCTTAGCTTCTCAAACACCATAGAGACTAGAACACATGTTCGTTACTAACAAAAACTAACACTAGTATCTTTTGATGCTCATCTCTCAGTGTAGAATATAACAAAGCTACCTTCAAATCGCTGCTACAACATGTCACAAGGGCTAATGAAATCTGGTTTTGAAATTATTTAAACTTTTGCAATTTCTTGTAAGATTCTAAATTAATAACCATCATTATTTATTCTCCCATGTGATGTTTGATATTTTTTCCATCCTTATCATATTTTGGGGAAAAAATTATATTTCCATCTCCCTCAACCAACCATACAGCCCCAATCTTTAACCTCCACATTGTTTCTTCATTTTTTATATAACACCCTCCTCCCACATCTACCCAAGTAATCGTCCAACCAGAGTAAACATCTGATGAGAAGTTACTATGATATGATTCGACCTCCTAAGCCACCTTAAGGAAGTGGAATCGAAGGAAACACACTATATAGGCCTTCCACATCAGCAACAGGACTCCCAGGAACCATCCCAACCTCTCAAGTAACCAACCCCTAGGTCCCAATGAGTTTTTAGACCATTTAACTCGCGGACGCTCCCTTGGTATGGGCATGCATGTGTCCAGGGGGCTCTGGACGCTCCCTTAATATAGCCATGAATGCATCCAGGGTCCTCTAGACGCTCCCGCAACATGGTATGCCAGCGTCTAGGGAATTTTATACTTAATATTGTGCCTGTGTCCTTGGGATTTGAGACACTTTATTAAGCCCAGTTTCCAGGTCACTATCTGATCCGGATTTAAACAGGAACACAACAAATTACAGAGATAACCATAAACGCAGAGATGGAGCGGAAATAATACTTCATTTCATTAATGTAAAATACTAAAATATGCTTACAAACAGAATTGGAAATAAACCAGCTAGGGCGATGGTAGCTTATCTCTGAGAAGAGATGTGGCGGCTACATGCCTCTGGACTGTGTTACAATGAGGCTCGAAGGCCTATTTATTTGTTGAGAAACAATGGAAAACCCTTAACATCCCAAAACCTAACCCTAGAAGATGAAACGCCAAATTGTGGGCCCCGTTTGGGTAAATTGGTACATCAATTTCCCGGGGTCGTAACTTTGGCACATGATCTCCATTTGACACATACAATAGCTCGTTAGAAAGATCTATCTGAGAACTATAACTTTGGGAAGAGCAACATGGATCCATGGATCCATGTTGCTCCCAGATTTCCCAAAAAACGTCGTTTAGGGCCTCGAAACGGCTCCGGAAGTTCAAGACCCGAAAAATTGCTAAAAATAGTAAATTGTGCTACAATTATGGAAACTGAAAAATTGAAAGAGACAATTGTGGGGGTCCAAGTGGGATAGGTGGGTGGCCACCAACATCCACCTGGATCACTACCCAAACTAACTGACACCTTCAAAACAAAAAGATAACAATGTGTTAGGTCCCTATACTACTAGTGTAGCCCCTTATTGTTATTAGTGCAACCCCCTTACTATATTGTTGTGCCCATGTAGTCCCCATATTGTTATTATTGTGGCCCACAGAAGACCCACTATTGTTATTGTTGTGCCCATACAATATTATTGTTATGTAGGTTCTGATTATATTGTGACCCCTTAGACTCCTATATATATAAAGGAGGTCTTGTCATTTGTATCATCCAATAATTGTTCATTTGTGTAATGCAAAGGAGGTTGCCCCCTTGAAGAGGTTAATTTTTAAGTCATTGATCTATTTCTTCTTCTATTTTATGAGTTGGTTGCATAATGTTTGGTATCAAAGCTTTGGATCCTAGGGCTTCGCTACTTCAAACATGTCATCGTGGAATTTTCGCTATAAATTTTTTTCTACGAAGTTTCAGAATTAAAATTAAAACCCATTTGGGCCAAAATATTGATGAACCTTTTGTCCAAATTTCAGATATTGTCTCACTATATTTTCATAGATATGAGTTGAGGAAGTTAGGATTTCTGCAGGCTCCAGAACTCCATCTCAAACAAGTGACCTAGGGAAAATCGTCATAACTTTATCTCTGAGGATTGGATTCAGATTTTGTAAAAAGTGACAAAAATAGGATAGAATTTATTTTGTTGGGTATCCTTTTTAGGGCCAAAGGTTGGAATAATGGCACGTGGCACGTCATACAAGTTTTCTCTATTGAACCAATCTATAATTAGGTCATTGCAGGAGATTGGACATAATTCTTTCTTAAAGAAACCAATCTCGATCAAACCTATTGGGTTGGAAATAGGACTCAGAGGGCTACCATAGGATGAAATTTTAGAACTTGGAGGTCTGAAATTATAGAGTTACAATTGTTTCAATATCGATCTCCTAAAAGCAAGAAAAATAATGACTCGAATCAAGAAAATGAAAACACCTAGTAAGCAAAATTGGATGGATGATTTGAAGAATGTGATCGAATCTATGATAAATGGTTTTATCTATGGCATTGAAGTAGATATCGATGGTATAGAAGCTAAATTGAAAGGCAACATGAAATATTTGAGGAAAGACATGAAAGGTTTGAAGGAAGGTTGGACAAAGTTGCTACAAGAAAGGCTTCCTAATGATGAAAAGGTAGTAAAGGAAACTCATGATGAGAACAAAAGAAATGCTAATTATGATTTCATAGAATCTAACGTTGCAGTGAAGACCCACCATATTCCAAAGATAGATATGAGGAAGTTTGATGGCAAGGATTTGGTAACTTGGATACTATAGATGGAGCAATATTTTGGTCTACATGAACTGCAACCCTCACAAAAGGTACATATTGCATCTATATATTTAGAACCTAATCAGTTTTTATGGTATAGAGGTATTTTTTTCTCATAAACCACTTGTCACCTAGTCAATTTTTACAGAGGAAATGATAACACATTATGAAGATAGAAAGAGCAACACCTTCTTTAGCCAATTGATAAATCTCAAACAAAAGGGTTCAATGGTGGATCACACTGAGGACTTCCAAAAATTGAATATAAGGGTAAAGAATATTCTAGAGGAGCATAGGATTGATGTCTTCATAGGTACTTTAAAGGATAACATCCAACATGAGGTTCATCTTTGGGAACCTAATTCATTGGAGATGGCATTCAGGTTGGCAAGAAAATTTAAAATCAAAATTTTGCAACAAGGAATCTTACCACTTGCAATTATAAATATGGAAGTGTTGTTGCTCCTAGTAATCCACAACCTACAAGGTTAACACCACAACAATTGGAAGAAAAAAGAGAAAAAGGGTTTTGCTACAGTTGTGATAGCAAATACACTAAAGGTCAAAAGTGTCCTGAGAATAAATTATTCTACATAGATTGTGAAGAGGAGGAATAAGGGATCAAGAAACATCAAAGGAAGAGGATACACACTAGGAATCAACCCTAGAGAAAGAAGAAATGAATCTGATCACATCTTTTAATGCATTGGCAAGAATTACCATTCCTCAAACTCTCAATATAGATGGACAAACGGAGATAGTGAACAAATGTTTGGAAGGATATCTTTGTTGCTTCGTATCTGATAAACAAACACAATTAGTCAAGTGGTTACCTTTGGTTGAATGGTGGTATAAGGCTTCAGCAAAAATGACCCCATATATGGCACTTTATGCATATCATCCACCATCCATCACATCATCTTTAAGAGAAAATTCTAAGGTTCAAGAATCAGCAACTAGTTCTCCAACTCCTAAAGGATAACCTGAATTTGGCGCAGAATCAAATGAAACAATAGGCAGATCAACATCACAGTGAAAGAAGTTTTGATGTAGGTGACCGAATATTTTTATGGCTACAACCATACAACAAATGTCCCTCAAGCAAGCTATGAAGGATAATACATTATCACCGAAGTATTATGGTCCTTACAAGGTGTTGCAAAATATTGGTACTATAGCATACAAATTGGAGCTTCCTGCATCTTCCCAAGTGTACCCACTTTCCCATGTTTCATGCTTAAAGAAGGTTATAGGTGACAAGCTCCCAGTTCAAACAATATTGTCGAAACTTGAAAAGGAAGGAAAAATTATACAGGAACCTGAAGAAGTAACAAAAATAAGAACCCAACAACTGCAAAATCGGTCAATTTCAAAGTATCTCATCAAGTGGAAGAAGTTAACGTTGAATATTCTACATAAAAGGATGAAAATTTTATACATAAGGATCCAGAACTACTCAAGCATTGAGGACAACACTTTTTGAAGGGGAGGGGCATGTTAGGTCCCTATAATACTAGTGTAGCCCCTTATTGTTATTAGTGCAACCCCCTTACTGTATTGTTTTTCCAAAGTAGTCCCCATATTGTTATTATTGTGCCCCATAGAAGCCCCATTATTGTTATTATTGTGCCCTCACAATATTATTGTTATGTAGGCTCTGATTATATGATGACCCCTTAGGATCCTATATATATAAAGGAGGTCTTGTCATTTGTATCATCCAATAATTGTTAATTTGTGTAATGTAGAGGAGGTTTCCCTCTTGAAGAGGCTAATTTTGAAGTCATTGATCTATTTCTTCTTCTATTTCGTGAGTTGGTTACATAACACAATGGAATAATGATACAAATGCAATCACTTGAACAAGGGTTTGAATGGACCCTTACTAGCCATGACAGAAATTTTGTCAAACATGTCACAAATATGTAATCTACATATGTAACTAACATATCTGAGCATAAGGGTCTTATACTTATCTTAGAATTTCTAAGAAGCATTGTTCCCTTATATCATTAGCTACATTATCATCTATTAGGTCATAAATACATTATTTACTCATTTACAAATAAAAACCTGAGAAGAGCCATATGTCATCACTATCATAAAACATGCTTATAACCAGCATACACACATAATAACTAGGATACATCAGCCATAGGATACACATAATAACCAATACATTTACATATAAGGTATCAAGGAAAGAACCTCTTATTAATGAATGCAAAAGCCAACTCAGGATGGGACTACCATGTTCCAACCGACCATAGAATGGTTGAGCCAATTCCCTCTTCATCCATTCACCCACATGCCATATTCCAAGCATGAATGTTGGACTCAAACCAAAAGAACCAACTAGGGCATCAACCACCTCACCCTCATCAATAGAAACCAAGCTTTACCATAATCCACACCGGATCACTAAGCCAACACAATAAACATGTAATAACAGGCTATACCATGATCTTCACCAGATCACTAGGCCAAAACAAGCATGGATGCCACCAGGTTTCTCCACCTATAGTGTGAGGAATTTTCTTATCTCCTAGTCTCTCGGGCTTTACCACAATCCACAATCTGATCCAGGGATCACTAGGCCCTAAACTGAGACACCACCCTCTAGGCTTTACCGTATATCCCACCATTCATTGGCAAGGGTTCATAGGCCTAATAAATGGAAACCATCTCTAGGCTTTACCGTATATCCTGTCATTCACTGGTTGAGGATTCCTAGGCCCACTGAGGCAGCAAAAAAATTAGCTTTACTGCAACCCACACTCTGATTCAGGGGTTACTAGGCCATGTCTTCTATCATTCAGAGATCCACCTCACTCAGCTTCGAATCCACCAGCAATCCTTCTCAACCAAAACTTGAGAACCCCATCACACCATGGCTATCTGAAAATGGAAAGGTTAGGCTAAAAACACTGTCACTGTGGAAAAACCCATGCCATAACAGAAAAGAACAACATGCAATACCATGCATGCCAAATCTAGCGGGAAAACACACATGCAAATTGATACCTGCAAAGAATCTTGTTGTAGCTGCTTGATCCTTCTCTTTCTTCCTTGCTACTTCCTTCCTCTTGCCTTCTTTGCCTTTCTTGATCCAATGCCAAAGTGCTCCAAGAAAACTCTAAGTGTCCAAGAGTGAGAGAGAGAATAATGAGAGAGCTCCAAAATTAAACTAACAAAAGGTACCAATTGATCCTCATAAACCTTTTTATCAATTATGCCTTTATTTTATTCATTTTCCATAACTTTCCTTCATTTTCCTCCTCACATGCAACTTGTGACCTTTCACCTTCCTTTTCTCCTAATCTCCATTATTTTCATAAATAAATATGCCATAAATGCCATTTTTCCTTTCCAAAGCCTTAGCCATTTCCTTTGCAAATTTCCATAGCCATAATAAACCAATGAACACCCACTAGGATGTCTTTCCCAACTTTCAGCTTGGAATAGGTGTCCCATCAACTGTGGTTATTATTTTTGCCTTTATTAACTTTTATTACATGGAATTTTCACCAGGGTTGTTACAGAACCCTCCCGCTCGGGGGACACCGACCTTGGCGTTCAACCACACCTATACCTCAACAAAGCCACTAAAAAGCAAACATACTTCCCATGGAGCTTTATAACATATCTTGATGCAATATTTACAATGATCACCCTACTGAAAAGCAAACCAACATGACATAATAACCACATAAAAACTATAGTGACATGACACCCATACTGCTTATTGGAGCTTTATAACATAGCTCATGGCGGTATTTACATCCATATACATATTTGCATATATCAAAACATCACCCAAACATATACCTAACATCACATCAAAACTGCTTTGCCTCAATCGGCAAACAATGAAGGATGCATAGCTTGCATCTGATCTAACATCTACCATGTAACTTCATTGGGCCCAAAGCGCTTCCATTGCACTTTAACCTACTTGATTTCTCGATTTTGGAGCATGGACACCTTTTTCTCCAATATACACTGAGGCTCCTGCTGGAATTCTCCATCTGGCTCCACCTACAGTACAAATCAGTCAATCACATGATAAACATCTTTAACTTACTTCTTAAGCAATGACACATGGAAAACATCATGGACTTTCATCGTCAGAGGCAGTGCAAGTCGATAGGCTACTGGTTTGATCCTTTCAATAATCCTGAAAGGTACACAAAATCGGGGTGCCAGCTTGGCACATGATCCAATCTGCAAGGAGCTCTTCTTTTCTTTTATGCGCAAGTACACATGTTCCCCAACCTGGAACTCCTTGAACAACCTATTTCGATCTGCATAGCTCTTCTTCCTATCCTTTGTTGCTTTCAAATTCTTCTTGATTACTTACATTTCCTGTTCCATTTCCACCAACATGTCCGGGCCAATCAACACCTTGTTAATTGGATCACTCCAACTAATGGGAGTATTTCAACTCTGCCCACACAATGCCTCAAACAGACTCATCCTCAGTAACTCCTGGTACCCATTGTTATAAGCGCACTCTACCAGTGGAAATTACTTTGCCCGCTTTCGTTGTTAATGCATCACATACATCCTACACATGTCGTCCAATATCCTATTGACCCTCTCTGTCTTTCCATCTATCTGTGGATGATAAGTTGTATTGAAGGCCAACTCTATGTCCAAACCTACAACCAACTCCTTCCAAAACTTGGAAGTGAACTTTGCATCCCTGTCTGACACAATCTTCTTTGAAACTCCATGTAATCTGACCATGTCCCTAATGAATACCTATACTACATCACTCACTCAGAATTTAGACTTCACTAGAATGAAGTGTGCTACCTTTGTCAACCTGTCCACCACTACCATGATGGAATCATGTTGTCTCATTGTCCTCGACAAACTTGTGATTTAGTCCATGGAAATGACCTCCCATTTGCACTCTGGAATCACAAACGACTATAGCAGTACACCTGGATGGCTACACTTTGCCTTTACCCTCTGAAAATCCAAACATCTAGCCACAAACTCTACTACATCTTTCTTCAGATTCGACCAATAATAGAATTTCTTCTCTGTTGTCAGCATCTTCTGATAACCTGGGTGCCCTGAATATGGTTTCACATGAAACTCCCTCAAGATCACCTTATTGAGCTCAATATTGTCTATCACATATATCATGTCTCTAAACTTGACCAATCCACCCATTGTGAGATAATAGTCCATGCCTTGTGCACTTGCACCTATACCTATACTACTACATGTATTTGTACCACTACCTATACTTGTACATGTACTCTAGTGCAACATGTGCACAATCTCCATGTACTCGACATCCTATTGACCTGCCCGCAAGCTCCTGTCATGTAGATCTATCCCATAGCAACTCATAATTTCTATATGATTTACACATATCCGCCTGCTAAGAGCATTTGCGACCCTGTTCTCCTTTCCTTTGATGTACCTGATCTCTTAGTCAAACTCGTGGACAACCACTGAGCTTGCCTGCCATTCAGATCCAGTTGGTCAAATAGGTACCACAAACCATTGTGCTTAGTCATCAATACATACCTCCTACCAAGAAGATAGTGCCTCCACATCTTCAATGCATATAGGATCACTACTAGCTCAAGATCATGCGTCAGATAGTTCTAATCATGCTAATTCAGTTTTCGTGACTCATAGCACACCACTTCTCCATCCTGCATAAAGACTCCACCAAGTTCTCTCTTGTAAGCATTTGTAGATACTACAAAATCTTTGTCCAGATCTGTGATCTTTAACACTGGTGCATGTGTCAACCACTGCATGAGCTATTTAAAATTGGCCTCAGACTCCTTTGTCCATTCAAACTTCTTACCTTTCCTCTGCAACGATGTAATAGGACAAGCAATTTGTGAGAAGTTCCTGATGAACCTCCTATAATAACCTACCAATCCCATGAAGGATCTCACCTCATCTACATTTCTAGGAGTTGCCCAATCCATGATGGCCCTTATCTTTTCTAGATCTAATGTTATTCCCTCCTTGGAAACAACATGTCCGAGATTTAAAGAAATTGTACTTACTGAGCTTAGCATACAACTAATGCTCTCTCAACAACCTCAACATTGCTGCCAAATGCTCGGCATGCTCTTCCCCAATTCTATAATATATCGATATGTCATCAAACTTATCCAAATATGGATGCAACACATTATTCATTAAGCACATAAAGGTATATGGAGCATTAGTCAAACCGAATGGAACTACAACAAACTCATAATGCCCATACATGGTCTGGAAAGTTTTCTTATTAATGTCCTCTTCCTTAATGTGTACTTGATGACATCCAGATCTCAGATCAATCTTGAGAACATTGTTGCTCCAATCAATTGATTGAACAAGTCATCAGTCCTCGACAACAGATACATGTTCTTGATTCTCAAGTTGTTCAACTTCTTGTAGTCAATGCATAATATGAGAGTATCATCCTTCTTCTTTACAAACAATATTGGTGCCCCCAAGGTGATACACTTGGATGAATGTATACCTTGTCAAGCATCTCTTTTAGTTGTAACTTTAATTCTACCAACTTAAGAGTGCTCATCCTATAAGGTCCTTTTGATGTTGGAGCTACCCCTGGCATCAACTCAATAAAAAAATTTACTTCCCTGTGAGGTGGCAACTCTGAAATATTTGTGGGAAACACATCCTGAAAATGTTGTAGAACTGGGTACCTACTCAAAAATTATGCATCCTCAACTTCCTTACCTTTGTCACTAGAAATATGCATTGCAAATAACACACACCCTTTCCTGCGACTATGTTTTTCCTGCATAACTATCACCATCCTAACTAATGTGGCTTTCTTCTTTCCCTATAAGACTCTTGGTTTCCCATTGTCATGCAAGCAATGAATGGCTTTGTCATCACAACCCACCTTGCTCATGTGAAGGTATAACCAGTGCATACCCAATAGCATATTATATGATCCCAATGACAATACATTAATGTGCATTGTTGTAGACATGTCATTCAACTCAAATACACAAGCTCTTACCCAATGATGAACTCGCTTCTTTATACCTGTAGCCAATTGCACTAACCAAGATTCTACATGCACTTCATTATTCAAACCACACTTATCCACCAAGTCAGGACTAACATAACTATAATTAGATCCAGGGTCAGTCAAAATAGAAACAACTTGATCACAAATCTTATCATCCATCTCAATAATAAATGCTTGATGGTCTACCTGTCTGTTTTCTAGTGCTACATAGATATGAGGAACGCTCTAACCAACATATCCAATAGTTTGTGCCTATTTTGCATTATAGATATGAGGCCTACCACCCTGATTCTGTGGACAATCTCTATTAACGTGTTCCTTACCACATGTCCAACACTCCAACCGTCCAGTACCATCACCTCTATGTTGTTGTTGTGATCCATGTCCTTGTCTAGCTACATTCAACTTATTTTGTGGTGTCACATTTTCTTTCTCTTCTTCATTTTGAGTCCTTGTTCTTTTCGGCTGCCATTTACCCTTACCTTTATCCTTATCCTTCCCTTTACATCCGTGATGATATTCATGAGATTCATTATTACCCTTTGATTGTTCATAATAATGCTTCAATTTCCTAATAACTTCCTCAAGTGATCGAGGCTCATCATACTCAATCTGATCTCTAAATGTTACTGGAAAACCACTGACAAATCAATGAACCTTAGCATTCACATCTTTAAGATATAGTACATACCTCAATAGCTCCAGAAACTTGGTTATATACTCCTCATTTGTCATCGATCCCATCTTTAGCTCGTAGATTTCTTTAACAGTACTGTCGTAGTACCTTTCTAACATGTACTTCTTCCTGAAAAGCCTCTTGAACTCATGCCAACTCAAGTCCTTCATCCTAATGTCTCTGACCTGCTTCGCATCTTCCCACTAGATATCTGCTTCACCTTTCAAGCTGAAGATAACAATTATGGCCTTCATCTTTTCTGTGTACTCATGCAACTCAAAGAACTTGTTCATCCCAAGTATCTAAGCCTCTGCGTCTTCTAGTTTCTCCAAGTCTCCATCAAAAGTAGGTGGCTTTGCTTTCTTAAATTCATCTAGAAAGTATCCCCTATGTTGAAGCCCCAGAATTTTATTGCAACAACATGGGGGATAACCACCCAGTCCGGACCTTGAAAGCAACTCATTTTCCGTTTGGTGTGGTGGCTCTGACTAGGGATAATGGGACCAGTTTCCCAGTAAAGAATTGATATGATAATGATGTTGGGTTGATATAAGATATAATGGAAAATGATCTAATAAAAATGATCTATTTACACAGTAAACACATGCATCTATCTATTGTAACGTTATCTTACTATATACCTGGGAATTACTGAAATCATGCGATCTACAAAGATGTCTTAAAGCAAAAGGTAATAAAGATCATTCAATTGCTATAAGATAAGAAATCGTTTAAAGACAATTATATTGACTAAATAGTTAGGAAAAATAATTATGAAAAATATATCAAATATATCAATTGATCATGTATTAAATAAGGAACTACAACTGAAACATTTGATGTTTAACTATAATTCAGATTTCCTACATAAAACAATATAAGAAAAGTACATTAACAAAACACAATCATAAGATAAAAGTACCAGATATGAAAATTCCTACTCATGAGATCAACAATATTGATCTACTTCATTTCAATCAAATATATCCTAAGAGTATAGAAATGCAAGTTCAGTAGAGTATGCTTCAATATCCAAGAAAACTAGATCATGTTCCAATTATTTCATTAAAATATTCACAAAAGTACAAAAGTGCAATCTCTTGCAAAGTGTTTTTGATAAAATCCTAGACCTCTCTCTAAATGCATGAGAGGTTTAAATAATATACATATGTTTCAAAAATAGACTATTACATAAAAAGTTCAGGAGGTTTCAAATAACCTTCCTCATAATAAGTGAAAATAAAAGCTAAAAGTAAAAATAAATGATGACAAGCTTCTCCAAATTGAATGGTCCTATTCAGCCATTCGGTCCTTGAGCTCGTAGATGTCTATCATTGGCTTAACCTGGGGAGGTTGGCCAACTCTAGATCTCAATTGTCCCGTGAATACAACATCTGTGAGAGGTGGCACCATCCTTTGAGCAGAATTAGTCAAACAGTGTAGAATCATCCAATGACTATGTGGTTTTACCAGAAACCGCCAGTAGGTTTCCCAATCAAGTTTGGAAAGTTGCTTGATTGCTTCTGCATTTGTTTGGGCAATTTATTTCCACTGTTCTTCTAACTCTTTAATGTATGCATGAGCTTTTGGCCTGCATTCTCTGATAATATTGGCAGTGTGGAGGTTTTCATTGACAGCCCCAATGATGTTGTTTGTCGTGCTGGCTTCTCTTGCTGCTGCCCTCTCCGTTTGTTTTAACTGTACGTCCCAATCTATAAATAAGATGTCCTTGTGGGAATCCTCAATTTTTGGTAGATAGGCCTTCTTTTCTTCTTCAAATGCTTGCCAAGAAATGAATTTTGTTATCCTTTTGTTTAGCTCTTCAAATTCTAATCTTTGATCAGTTACTTGATTGCTTAACTTGTCACTTGATTCGCAATAAGGTTTGATCAATGAAATTATTTGACATAATATTTCATGTTGTTGTATCAAAAGAGAATTTAATTCAAGTTCCTCTTTGATGAATTCATCTATTTGAGGCATGTCTTTGAATTTGTCCAATATAACCTACATTTGGCGAATTTGTGTGTTCTTCACTGCCATGTTTGTCTGATGTTGTACTGTCATTTGCTCAAAAATTTGTTGAAGTTGTGTCAGTTGTATTTCTGCTTGCCTATTGTGCTTTTTCTTTCTTTCTCAAGTTGTTGTTCAAGTAGCTAAACTCTTTCTTCCTTTTCTTTAAGCAGAAGTCGAACTGCTACTGCCTTATCGATTGTTGCAGTTGCATAGGTGCCTGCAAATTGTCATAACTTTGTAAGATTTTTTGATGGATCAATGGGGGTGTCTGTCCACACTAACTCCATTAGTTCACTGCCAAAAGTTGTTGCTGTTGATACATCCAATTTTCTTTTTTCTTTTTTATTTTCCTTTTTACTACAGCCTTATGTGTAGGACTGTAGAATATGTCCAGTGGTGGTATTACTTCAACCTTTAAAACAACTTCAGAAGTTGGGTGTGCTGGGATGACTTAAATATCTTGAGTAATTACAATTTCTAGTATTGTCGCTTCTGGATTTACAACCTGTTGAGTGTGTTGTGGAGTCTAGAATCTAGAAGTCCCTTCAATACTGGTCTCTGTTTGGAGCTTTTTATTAAATTGCTCCCACTCATGTTCTAGATTGACGACTAGAATCTTTTCTGTTTCAAACTGTGGTGAACCAGTCTCCATGTGCTCTTCAGTTGAGACCTTCTTCGTCGTTTCTTCAATATTTTCTTATGTGTCCTGTTCAGGGTCTTCCTTAGGGCTTCCTTCTTTATTCTCTGATTGTGCTCAGAGTCTTCTGAACCTTGAACTGACTTTTCTTGTGATTCCTCTATTAAATTGTACATCACCTCCCAAGATGTAGTCCTGTCATCGTTGTTACAAGTGGTACCAGATAATAGTGGTTGCATGTTTGACTGCTTAGGCGCAGTAGCCTCTGCGGTCTTCTTTCCTTTCTTAACCATTTATGTGAGTGTTGTGTTCTTCAGAGACTTCCTAAAATTCAGGTAAATGGAGAAAGTAGGATAAAAACGCAAAGCAGTAAATGTAAGTGAAAACACGATTAGCATAGTAAATTCTAAAGGCACGTAAATCTAGAGCTTTTATTTCAACAACGAATAAGAAAGATATCTATCATCTCGAGTCGTTAAACGAATAAATGCCTTTAAACCTCATTAACTATGCATTAAGGCTTACACAAGATTTTCTTTATGTCTTGCCAAAATATCGTATCGCGTGTTTCAAACTAATATTTCTGATTGGTTTGAATTATGGGTGATATCGATTCTTGCGATTTCGATCAATCGGAGTATCGCAAAGCTCAAAGATCACATCAATTGTATATCGGGAAGATCGCAAACCGCATCTCGTAATATTGAAGATTATGAATAGAGCAATTCAATGTTGCTTTAATGTTTTGCAATTTGCGATGAACGATATTCCTTTTGCATTTTTTAGCACGTTTCCTTTATGTGGTGGCTTGTTTCATTAAATAGACATTTACAATATGTTGGACCCGAATGTAGTTTTATAATAATTTTAATATTCCGTCAGGTCTGAATTACATCATATTTCACATTTTCTTGTGGTTTGAATGTTTGCGCTCTTCTAATAAACACGATGCAATTGTGATAAATACTTTGAAGAATAGTTTAGGCCTTAAGTATGATAAAAAGTTTAATGTTATCTTTAGTTCTTTTAAGGGGGTTTCTCTTATCTAAAAGGCGGAGAGTGGGCTAGGGTTTCCAGGATCGCAGAAGCGCGGCTGACAAGCCCGTGTCGTTTGTGGCAGAACCTGCGATAGCAGTCTGATCAGCTCAGAGAGGTATCCAGCAAGCTTCCCGGACTGTCAGCGAACTCCGGAGGGCCGGTAAGTCGGGTTTTTTGGTGTTTTCAAACGGCAATCCAGTTTTTTAATCACCAGAAGCCGCCCTGAACGGAATGGGAGAACCAAGGGGGGGGGGAGAGATCCCCTCCTTCAGAAATGTGGTAATAGGAGAAACAAGCTTAGGAGGAGACCAACATGCTGGAAAGGAAACTCATGCCCCAGTGATGGGTAACCTGTGGCAGAAGAGGATGAGAGGGAAATGCCTACCTAGGGCTCAAAAACAACCAAGGTATGTTGTTCCAAACAACAAATTAGAGGAACATAGCTGTTACATGAGAGATCATGCCTTAATATGTCGATTCGTTGGGTATTGGCCTTCTGAGCGGGAACTCTACAGATGGATCAATCAGAGATGGAAACCTAGGGGACAGGTTGACCTCAAACTGGGAGCCCAGGGTTTCTTTACAGCAATCTTTTCCAACCTGGAGGACAAAAACAGGATCTTCGAGGAGGGACCTTACTTCTTAAACAATGCTGGCCTGTTCATGAAATTTTGGGAAGAGCGATACAACCCAGAAAAGGAAACCATGATGGACGCACCGGTCTGGGTTAGATTGTTTGGGCTTCCTGATGAGTTTTGGGACCCTGAAATCTTGGAGGGGATTGGCAATACGATTGGGAGCTTTGTTAAAGCTGCAGAGGCTACAAAACGAGGTAAGTATAATGCTTACGCAAGAATCTGTGTTTACATAAATCTGGCAGATCCTCTCCCAGACAATGTCGAAGTTGAGTATCATGATACAATCTAGAAACAGCCAATTGATTATGAACATATTCCCTTCCGTTGCCACATCTGCCACGGATATGGCCACCTTTACAGGCAATGCCCTTTGAATAAAGAGGAAGAGTCAAAGAAAAGCCAGGCAGCCCAACAGAGAAATACTGTGAGAATGGAGGATTCGGAGAGAGGCTTCCAACAGGTTGTAAGGAAGAGAAAACAGAACAAAGAAGGACCAAAACCCCAAACTCAAAAGAAGTCCAACCAGACAAGCAATCAAAATCAATTCGAGGCACTGCAGAGTGAAAACGAAGAATATGAAGTAAACCTGGAGGATGATGAGGATCCAGAGAATACCCCCATGGACATCGCTGGAGAGGAAAAAGGAAAAGGAACAGATTTAAAGAAAACAAGCAGGGAACAACCGGAGGAAAAGGAAACGGAATCAGAACAAGCATCTAGGATGGAAGTGGAAAACCTGACAGAAAATGAAGCTGAAGAGGAAAAAATCATGAGAAAGCTACTCCAGTAATGGAAATATCTAGACAGCAGATTCATACCTGAAAAACAAAAACAACTATATAAAGAAGTTTTTCAGAAATACAAAGAGAAAAAAGGAGAACCCCCAGACAGACCAGCCATGATAGAAAGTGAGCAGGACAGTGAAGATAAAGGACTGGGCAGCTCTGGCAAAAACAGCAAGAAACGAGGCCGGAAACCAATGAGTGAGACGATCCAGACAGTGGGAGAGATATTGATAAACTCAGGTAAAGTGATACCTCTGTCGGAGGTATTTTTCCCCTCTTACAAAAAGTTTTAAATGATAGTCATTAGTTGGAATATTAGAGGTTTGAATAGTAGAGGTAAGCAGAGACATATAAAAGACAAGTTGAAAAAGGAGAAACCTAGTATTATGATCCTACAAGAAACAAAAATTCTGGTGCCTCAGCTAGCAGAAATAATTGATAAAAGTAATCTCCCATTTCAAGTGATTGGGCAAGATGCAATAGGGGCTGCAGGAGGTATTGCAATCTTGTGGAACCCCAATGAAATCATAATAGACAATTGGTCCAGTATGAATGGATCCATTACTGGACTAGGTAGGATCGTAGGAACTCCTCAACAGGTGATTATTACAGGGGTCTATGGCCCCCCCTCCTCGGGGAGAAGGGAAAAGTTCATAAACAGCTTCAAATCTATCCGCAGACTCTACCCTGAAGTGGCTTGGATCATTGGTGGGGACTTCAATTTGATCAGATCCTTGGAAGAGAAAAAAGGAGGGCTTAGGAGGAGGGATCGCTTCATGGATAGCTTCAATGAAATGATTGAGGAACTCAGGCTCGTGGATATCCAGAGTATCAATGGGATCTACACATGGAACAACATAAGGGGAGGTAAAAACCAAATCGCTTCTAGACTGGATAGATTCCTTGTGTCGAAGGCCATCATGAAGATGGATGTTTTTGTGGAGGCTAAGATCATACCTTCTTTGGGATCGGACCACTAGCCGATCCGATTAGAAATTGACATAAAGAGGATTCAGGGGAAAAGGCCTTTCAGATTTGAAGCCTTTTGGTTAAGGGACCCTGATTTCATCAAGAAAGTTGAGGACTGGTGGGGAAATTGCACTAGTTAGGGCAGATGTAGGATGCACACGTTCCAACTGAAGTTGAAAGCGCTGAAAGGCCAAATAAAAAGATGGAATAAGGAGGAATTTGGCAATATCCTGGAAGATAAACAAAAACTAGAAAAGGAAATGGCGGATATTCAGCAGAAGATAATATTAGAAGGTAGGACAGAGGAAAGCATCAATAAAGAAGGGGTAATCCTTGGCAGATTAGAAGAACGACGAAACCAAGAGGAGATTCTGTGGCGTCAAAAATCTAGGATAAAATGGCTAAGGGAAGGGGAAAGAAACACTAAATTCTTCCACCAAGTTATGATCAAGCACAGGCAAGGAAATAGGATCCTATCAATTAAAAACAAGAATGGAGAGAGAGTAGTTGAGCATAATGAAATTGAACAAGTCCTGATGGAACACCACAAGGAGATTCTAGCAGAACCCCAAGTTGATAGAAGGAGAGCCATTCAAGAGATCTGCTCTGCTATCCCCAGCTTGGTCACTGAGGACCAAAACAAAGCTCTTATGCGGGCAGTGACCCTAGAGGAGCTGGAGGAAGTTGTGAAGGCTATGAAAAAGGGGACTGCTCCTGGACCGGATGGTTTCACAGTGGACTTCTACCAAGCGGGTTGGCACTTTCTGGGAAAATAAATACTGGACTTAGTGGAAGAATCAAGGATAAATCAAAAGGTATGGCCTGCTCTCAATTCCACCTTTTTCGCTCTCATTCCCAAGGGAGACAACCTAGAAGAGGCGAATGGCTTCAGACCTATAGCTTTATGTAATGTTATTTACAAAATGATTACATCTCTGATTGCCAAAAGATTAAAACCTCTCTTGGATAAATTAATCTCGGCTGAACAAACTGGTTTTGTGGAAGGTAGGCAGATTCTAGATGGCCTTGTTGTAACTCAGGAGGTTATCCACTCCTTAAAAGTTAAAAAACAAAAAGGAATGATGATTAAATTAGACCTATCTAAAGCTTATGATAGATTAAATTGGAAATATTTGGAAACTGTCCTTGAGAGATTTGGTTTTCACCAAAGATGGATTGCTTGGATCCACAACTTGATTTCCTCTCCTCACTTTTCTGTCCTGGTTAATGGAAGCCCCTCAAAAACTTTCAATGCCTCTCGAGGTATTAGACAGGGAGACCCCTTGTCCCCTTTTTTATTTATTCTTGCGGCTGAAGGCCTTGGTCGCTTCATCAAACAAGAACGAACAGCAAACAGAATTAAAGGGTTGCAAATTTGGGGAAACAACTTGCCCCTAACTCATCAACAATTTGTTGATGACATAATGTTGTTTGGAGAACCAATGGTAAGAGAAGTCCGACAACTCAGAAGAATCTTGGATTTGTTTGCAGAGGCTTCGGGGTTAGAAATCAATAAGGATAAATCCTGCATCTTTATCTTCAACACAGTAGACCAGGTCAAATCCCACTTAATCAGAATTCTTGGATTTAAAAAAGGGGAATTACCTACTAAATATTTGGGTAATGTTCTGGATTACACCTCTAAGAGGGTGAAAAACTGGCAAGGAGTGTTGGACAAATTATGCAACAAGGTTGCAAATTGGGCCTTCAGAGTTCTCAACATAGCTGGCAGGATCGTTCTTGCTAAGTCAGTCCTTCAAGCTATCCCTATCTACCCTCTATCGATTATGGCTGCCCCTGTTGGGGTTTGTGCTAAAATCAGAGAAATCATCCGGAAATTCATATGGAGCGGATCCGATCAGAAGAAAAAATGGGCCCTGGTCTCGTGGAGTCAGCTAACTGAAAGAAAAGAGAAAGGTGGGTTAGGCTTGAGGGACCCTGCAACTCTTAACAGGGTCCTGGGGGCCAAGCTGTGGTGGAGATGGCTTAGTGGTGGAGGCGATCTCTGGAAAACTATATGGAGGACAAAATACAGAATGCCAACCTCTCAGGTCGACATCCTTCGACAATAAGAAATCCCCAAAGGCTCCGCTATTTGGGAATTAGCCTCTCAAAATCGCGATCTGATTGACAAACATACCTTCTGGGAAATCCAGGGTGGAGCTGAGGCCAACTTTTGGGATGACCGGTGGCAACAACGTGAAAGGTTGAATAGCATCCAGAGCCTCCTCCAGATCCGCGGCAGAGTTAATGAAAATAGAATCAGTGTAAAGGACTACTGGAAAGTAAATGACATATCGGAGGGGTGGAGAGTCTGGGAAGACCCGACAGCTTGGGCTCGGGACCTCTCCCCAGAGCTCCAAGATTGGTACAGGAAAGAAATGGGATCAAGGAGAATTAGAGTTCGTCAGGGAAAAGACATCCTTCGCTGGGGGAATTCTATGAAGGGGACTTTCACAACCAAAGAGGCTTATTATCTAATGGATTCTCATAATAGAGGAGATGGAAATATGGAATGGAAAACAATATGGGAGGGCAACTGGTGGCTGAAGGTGACAATTTTTATTTGGTTGGCAACTAAAAACAAAATCTTAACTTGGGACCGTATCCAGAAAAAGGGATTTAATGGCCCGTCACGATGTTACCTGTGCAACAATGACACTGAGACTAGAGATCACCTGTTAGTCAGATGCCCGTATACTGAGAAACTCTGGATGTTTGCCAAACGCCTGTTCAAAAAACCAGGAATTAACAGTAGGGAATTTAATAATTTAATTTTCAACTGGTGTAAAGAAACCTTTGGATGCAGGGTGATCCAGAGGGCTTGGAATCTTATCTCCCCCTTTATCCTCTGGATGATCTGGAAGGAGCGCAATAGGCGGATATTTCAAAATTCTGCCAAAAATCCAGAGGTTATTTGGGAACGGGTGGTCGAGAGTATGCGAGAGACTATCCTTGTCAGTAAATGGGCGAATGATGACTGGAAGGCAAATCCGGATGAACAAGAAATTCTGAATAAGATAAACCTAAAACCTGAAATGGTTCACTTCAAATGTTTGACCAGCCATGGTATGCAAACTCAAAGCCCAGAAGAGTTTAGCTATCCCAGTGACCATTTTGTTAAACTCAATTTCGACGGGGCTTCGAAGGGGAACCCGAGCGATGCTGGCTTCGGAGGGATCTTCAGAGACAGTAATAGCCGAGTTAGATGGATCTTCGCTGACTGGGGAGGCCAGATGACCAATAATGAGGCTGAGTTTTGGGCCCTTCATCAAGGTCTCCAGATAGCCATCAGGAATGGCTACTCTAAGTTGGAAATTACAGGGGACTCGCAACTTGCGGTGGACATACTACAGAGGCTTAACAATGGGCAGGGATGGGAGAAGGTTGCCAAAAGTTGGCAGACTGCGGGGATAGTTAAATAAATCGCAGCGCTCCTCAAACGTATCGACTACAAAATTATCAGTCATGTCCGCAGAAAAGGGAATCAGGTCGCGGATTGGCTGGCCAATTGGGGATGTAGAGGTAGTGGCAGCACAATTGATAGCCAGTGGCGTGTCGTAGAGGGAAACGGGGAGTGGAAGGTGCTGGCGGACCTTATCAAGGCCGATCATATTAAAACCACAAATGCCAATGCACGGAACAGTGAGCTGGCCTAGAAGGGGACAATGGAGCTCCCGACTGAACAACATGGGACTTTTGGGACCTGATGTGATCATAATTATGGCCTATAGGATGACGGATCAGAATTTTGATGGCAGTACAACGGAGGCGGGTGGAGCGGTTAGAAAGAAGTACACACATGGTAAATCAATTAATGCCAGAACCATGAGAGGTGATGGATGCGGTTCGTCTGACAGCACAGCTGAGGAGAGTAATACGGAAATGATGGTTGAGAGCAGGGACTCGACGGAGATCTACTGGCGGCTCTCGAAAACCGGCCCAATTTGTATCCCCGATGAAAGGCATTTGCTTTATAATCGCGGCTGGCCGATTGTTACGGCATGCTGTGAGTTCCCAATTTGGAAAAGATCGGAGGTTTCCATTGAGCGGCACCAGAGAGCTGTTACAACCTCTGGCAGACAGAGAAAGCACCGAGACAGGCCCGTGGACAGTATGGAGACCAGGCGGAAATTGAAACAGGTTGAGGAGCGTTAGAATACGAGGGAAGAGAATAGGAGCCAAGAAGGCAAAGTTTTTATGCAGAAGGAACCGCCTTTCACTGTGTGGGAGATCGAGGATAACTCGGATGATGATAGGATCATGGAGACGGTGCGCGATGGTAGGCACTATCATAAGAACGCGGCTGAGGAAGGTCAGGAACAGACGCATACGGAGCAACTGAACTGTCGGGACTCGAAGATTCGCCGCTATGGCATGAGGAAGCGCCGTTCCACGCTGGATGAGGTGGAGGTCGCCCAGGAGGAAGATTTGGGTAAAAGAGGTTTGAGCGATCGCCGGAACCCTCAAAAGAACCCAGCTGAAAAGGCTAAACAGAAGGTGAGGATTGATCCTCCCGATTATCAAGAAGCGGGGACTCGTCGCTCTGGCCTGCGGAAGCACAGCATTTTGCCCGACAATGAAAGGGACCAACAGGGCAAGCGGGGCAAAGGGAAGAGCGAGCCCGTGAAGGAGGAGGGCGAAACTTCCAGGCACTCGGGCAAAGGAAGAAAACCCAGGGAAACTGTCAACCTCCACGTTCGTCGGGCTGAGCAGGCCTTTCTCCGTCACTCCCACCCGGCTGTGCGCAGAATCATGGACTACCTTGAAGAGGAAGCGTTGCAGAATCAGTCGGATGAGGAAATGGAAGAATTGGACTTCCTCCTTCATGATCCGGGCCATACCAGAGGACGGATGTCCTTAATAAAACAATCGCTGCATATTTATTGGGTAATGAAGGGGCTTCTTGCCAAAGCCATGTAGCACGTGGCCAAAGAAATGGTGGAGCTGGCTCTCGGTGATCAAACTATCCGCAGAGAACTGAGCTATCTGCGTATAGCTATGACAAAGCAGGAAGAACAGCTGGATGCTATCCAGCGAATGCTGAATCGGGACCATTCTGGACCAGAAGAAGCTGCAAACAAGCATACTGATGGCAGCAACGACTGAGTTATTTGATGGTTAGAAATTACAAATGGTTTTTTTGTTATGGTTCTGTTCATGTGCAAGATAGGAACAATCATGTTATCCAGACCAGTAGTTTTAGCAATAGTTTCAGTAAGTTTCAAGACTGTATAGTTTACTTAGCTAAGTCTGCTAGGCTGTGGACCTATTATTTTTGGGTTGCTATTAAAAACTATAGATGGTGCTATGTCCCGGTTTCCCCAAGAGGGCGGGCTTAAACTGTCTTTTTTTGGATATGTTGTAATGTTTTGTTGATCAAAGTAATAGAATGAGTACCATCCTAGCTTACAAAAAAAAAAGGGGGTTTCTCTTATCGCATCTTGCAGATCATACCTCATGATTAACCTTTGTTACCTCAGATCTTGCGATTTGCGATAAAGCGTGATGCCTAATCATGAATTGACTTGGTTTGATATCTTAGTTTATCCAAAGTTTCGCTCCGAATGGTTTAAAAAAGGCAAGCTCTCATTCACTAAGTTTTTTTGAGAAATTTTATAAAAGGCTCCCCATTTATTAATACAATATTAACTATTAAATAAATAAATGGGGGGGTTGTTGAATAGTACAACAATTGGTGATTCATTGTAAGAATCATTTATCTCTGATAATTTTGAAACTTCTAAAACTTTCAAAATAAAAATAGTTCGGGAAATAGGAATTGCATGAAATTCAAGATAGGTAACATTTCTCTGAATAATTAAACAAACTCACCTAATTACAATTCATTTGATATCCTCTTTAATATGAAAATTCATTTGTCTATATCAATATTTACTTAGTTTAAAGATAAAGTAGGGGGTTCTTGCAGATCAGCTTTTAGATGTACTCATTTGTCATAGGTAGAGCCTCTGTTACGAGCAGGCGTCCATAGCCTCGACAGGCTTACCTTTTATCCATCAATGATTCAGTGTCCCATCCAGATAAGCGTGCAATTTTTAGAGATAAATTCAAAAGCATATACTTATTCTCTTTTTTCTTTTTCTTTTCTAAATAGTTTATTTTTTCTAGAATTTTTTTCTTTTTTTCTTTTTTATTACTTAAAAGTCATTATCTTGGTTTGGTGGCCAAACAGTGACAGTGCCATTCACTAGTTATAATTTAACTAAATAAGTTGGCTCATGATGAGACCCCTTGTCTTAAGATTAAGACAATCACAAGCCATTACCATGTTTAGATATGCAGTATTTGTAATGTCAGTCTATTATTTCCCTATGAACATGGTAAGTCAGCTCTTGATGAGACCTCTTATCTTTTAAGTTTTAGTATATTTTAGAATTACACTCTAAAAAAATAAAAGTTTACTGGATGGGGAGAATCATTGACTCCTTAAGAGTTTCTAGATGACAATTATAGAGTTAAAGATGCTTATCTGTAGAGAGTCTTTACTTTGTTAGAGATACTTTTCTTGACTAATAATAGAACAAAAGTCTCTTTATAAAGTTGGGGTTTCACAAAGAATAAATAATTTTTTGGTGGAAACAAGCAGATTTCGGAGAGATAGAACCTAGTTAATTTTCAAATGTTATAATTATTTCCTTAAAAGTCTCTACCTTTTTTCCCCTTGGAAAAATCGTAATTTTATTCATAAGACAAAATTACATTTTGTAGATGTTGAAAGGCATATGCATATGGCATGTACCTAATTTCGCACGATACAAGATAGACAAAAAGTAAAAATAAAAAATAAAAAATTGGCTATTGTTCTTTTCTCCCTTTCTTTTTTTTCCACCTTTCGCCAACCTCCAATGTTGGGAGTGGTCGTTACAATGGAAAGCTGATTTTCAGTGAGGGTGTCTTTGTCAGAATCGGGTCCTTTTGATCCATGGGTTCGCTTGATGCCTGTTATTTCCATTCCTGTTGGTTGGGATGCTTTGTGTTGCATTTGGTTGCTAGAGTCTTCCTCCTCCTCTAGTGTGCTTTTCTGGTCTTTTTTGTCCTCTGTTTCTGCTTTGTATGTTGTTGTTTCTGCTTTTTCTACTTCTTCCTCCAAGGGGGTTGTACATTGCTATCCTTTTGGTTGTTTATGTTGCTTCTTGTTCCACTGGGGAGTTTGTTTTGCTTTAGGATAGGTACTGTAGAGGTGTTGTTTGTAGACATCCACAAAAGTTGTGTTTTCATAGTCTAGTGGTCATGTCCATTGTGTATTATTGAAATTCAAATTTATGCTTTCTGGTAGTCCCTCACTGAGGTCTACCTCAACGCATATCCTGGCAAACGTGAGTATCCCCCTTGAGATTCTGTCCTCATCAGTCTTTAGGAATTTTCCCAATACATTCCCTATGGCGATTAGTACATTGTGATGCCAGAATTGTAACGGGAGGTTGTACAACCTGACCCACACTAGCATCTTTGATACCACCATTGTGTTGGCGTCGAAGTCCGGAAACCAAGGGGTCATAAATAGTCCTTCATTGCCCCAGAACCATGGCCCCTTATTGAGGATATATTCTCTTTCTTGTGTTGTTCTGAATCTGACTATAAAAAGACCTTTGGGGCATAAGTATATCCCACAGTCTGGAGACCAGGCCTCATAAATCCATTGGTGCAAAACATTAGATTTAGTCCAAAACCCATTGAATCTAGATGTAACTAAGTTGGAATAGAGATCTGTGTACAGGTCTTGTACCTTAGGCATAGCGATGGCAAGAGTAGGATTCTCATATTTTTGTTCTACAATGTAGGGTCCTGGAAGCTCAAAAGATGTTGTGGTTTTTTCTTGCACTTTTCCCTTGCCTTTGACTACTTCCTTAAAGGATCCTGTGGTTTTTAAGTTGGTTCCAACACTTCCACCTCTCAGACGTAGGTTAATTATTATGGTTGAGTCTGTCGTTATGCCATAATCCTGGAGTGTGAGATTGTCCTGTAAACTATGGCCTGAGCAGATCAGATTTTGCCGGTATGCTGGTATACCTAGTTGGTTCTGGATTTTGTTTTTTAGCTCCTGTATCTTCCTCCCTTCTCAGATTCTCCAGCAAATAGTCTTACCTTCCAGTGTTTTAATGAAAATTTGTATCAAATCCTCCTCTTATGGGTGTGTGTTCGCCTGCGGTGTTGCTGGATTTGTTACCCGTGTGCCCGGATTTGTCAGATATAAGCTTCTCGTTGCTTTTGCACAGAGCTTCATCTTGATCTAGCCTACAATATCATTACCGATTTGCTTGCCTAAGAGGCCCTTTTGGCATCTGAGTTCAACTTTTGTCAATTTTGGGGCATATTCTGGTATTTCTATGGTGTTATGCCAATCCAACTCCACAGGGTCGAGTAAAACCTGGAGCAAGGTTGTTTGTGCTTCATCTGATAGGTTCGGAAAATGGATTATAGATTTCGAGTCTCATGTCAACGCTACCCATGTATTACCCTTCCCTATTATTTGGGGTTGTGATCCGGAGTAGAACGAAGTTGTGACATGTGTAGACCTCCAGATTTGGTCTTGATGTGGGCCGCTCTATCTTCTGGATGCCTGATCTGTTAGATCTATGACGGATCTGAAGATAATGTTGTATTTCGTGGAGGGAAGGATCAACCCAAATCCAAACAATGACCATGCAGGTGCATAGTTGATGTACTCTGGTTCATGGAAAAGATGCGCATAGGGCAATATGTCCAGGACCTTAAAGCAGATGGTGTGTAGGCAGACAGATCTAGCACTGTGATCATCGATGTTTCCTTTATCGCGAGACTGGAAAATTGCATGTGAGGTACCTGCAAAAACCCTCTTTGCTGCCATCGTATTCGCTCCTTCCCATGGCCAAGTAGGGGGCTTCTTTGTCTAGAGGAAAACTTCGTCAGTCCAACAGGATTCATCGATGTACTGATTCTTTTCAACTGACTTGCTGACGGAATGTGTGGCCGCCGATGATATGACTACCACATGCTTCACGGTTTTGGCATTCGTGAGGGACTTGAAAACATTTAGCATTCCATTGTTGGCCGGCTTGGTCACATCATTCTCAGGATCTTTGGGTGCAAAATCGATTGGAGTGGCAAGATGTGAAAAACCTTAGCATCCGGCGACAACGTCGTTGATACTGTCGTCTTCCGACAACCCCACTCTAAGGAGCTTTAGCCTCCCCGACGCTCTAGGAATGTCCAGGAGCTGGCACACCTTTGCTTCGTTGTCTAGATCGTGCACTATAGCATGGACAGTGTAGCCCTTGTCGACTACCAGCTTAATGAGCCAAGAGGCTATGAACCCTACAGCTCCCGTCACCCAGACAGTGGTTCCCTTGCAGTCTTGACCATTTACAATCGTTGCAGCCATTTTCAGAAGTGTCGGGTCGTCCGGAAGAAGAAACCTTTTCGCTTTTTCTAGAAGAATTACTTGAACTAGTTCTAGGACCATATTCATGTTTCTAGGAAAGGACTTGGTTAAAAGTCTCTACTTATATAAGCGAAAAATCAAAATATTTGAAGAGATTTTTTTTATTGTAAGGCAAAAAGTACATACTATTTAACTTTTATTTTCCTAGGAAAAATAAAGGCGATGGTGTACAAGGGATAGAAGAGGTTATCTCCTACGAAAAATATTTCTTCAAAATATGCCCATTTACAGGCAGAGAATCTCTCTTGCCTGATAAATCTTGCAATAGAAACGTTGATGGCCTGATTTGTTCTGCAATCTGAAATGGTCCAAGCCACATTCTTTGGAATTTGGTATGCTTACAATTTTCCTCATGTGCTTTATCCCACTTCGATACAAGGTCTCCAAGTTGAAAAGGTTTAGGACTTACGGAATTTGCATCAAAGGAAGATTTAACTAATTGTTGATGATGTGCATGTATGATTTTGGCTTTCTCTCTTTCCTCTTCGAGTTTGAGGATTTGTGATTGCCTTAATTGCGAAGGAGACGAAGGAGTTTCTTCAATAAATTGAACTAGGGCTAGAGAGAATAACTACATTTTTAGGAAGGTCAGCTTCTTTCCCATATACCATATTAAAGGGAGAAGTGCCTATTGAGGTCTTTTGTGTTATCTGATCTACCCATAGAGCAAATGTTAGAGATTTATTCCAGTTTCTTTGACTCTAATCAATAGTTTGATTAATTATCATTATGAGGTTTTTATTGGTTGATTTAGCTAAACCATTTCCATGAGGATAATACTTAGCAGAATATTTAAGTTTAAAACCTCTTTTGAGAGAAAATTCTGTCATAGTGTTGCCTGTGAAATAAGAAGCATTGTCAAACATCAAGGCAGTTGGTAGGCCAAATCTGGTAATAATAAATTGATCAATAAATTCAATAATCTTCTCAGAATTGGCTACCTTTAGTGTAATTGCTTCCACCCACTTAGTGAAGTAATCGGTTGCTCTAAGGATGTTTCTATGTTGCTTTGAAGAGTGAGGCATGATCTCACCTATTATGTCCAGTCCCCATTGCTCAAATGGTTGTTCAATGTTGACCAGTTGTAATGGTAATGCGGGTTTCCTTTGTCTTCCAGTAGCAGTTTGACATGTTTTGTACTTCCTTACATATTCGTGTGCATCTATGAACAAGGTTGGCTAGTAATAGCCAACATGTAGGATTTTGTGTGTTGTTGTGTCTCGTCCAAAATGTCCACCAGCTAGTCCATCATGGAGTTCCTGCAAAACCTTTTCTACCTCACATTTTTCAAGGCATCATAGTAAAACATAATCATAATTCTTTCTAAACAAAACATCATTGACAATTTCATATTGCTTTGCTTTTAATCTCAAAGCCCTTTTTCTTTTGTAACTGAAATGCATAGGGGCATATCCATTTTTCAAATAAAAGATGAGATAAACATATTGAGATTCAGTATCATTGAGGCTTACCTCAGATATTTCTATATCATCACCTGAACCTTCTTGTGTTGGTAAGTTGGATGCTCCGGCTAACATTCTGCAAAAACCTTGACCCCTAACAATTTTAGATGGTTTGATTTTGACATCATTTTCTTGCAATGCGGTTACCTAGTTGGCCCTTTTTTCTCTTACTTCTCTTTGAACCAGTAATTGCCTTACTGTTGAGAATGGAACGATGATTTTGGTGTGATTTTTAAGGAGAAATGGTCTGAAGTGCTTTATTGACTTAAAAATAGCAAAGGCTTGTTTTTCCATAGCAAAGTAATTTAAATCAACATCTTGTAGATTTGAACTAAAAAATGAAATTGGTGTTTGAATCTATTGATCGTTGAGTTGTGTCAAAACGACAACATATGATGTTTCTGATGCAAATGTATATAAAATAAAATGATTGGAAAAATTGGGAGTTGTCAAGGAGGGAGCGTTGATAATAGCTTGTTTTATTAAATCAAATGCTTCTCTTTCATTGTGACCCCACTTGAAAACTGAATTTTTCTTAATCATGGAATGTAAAGGTAAAACTATTTATGAAAAGTCAGGGACAAATATTCTTACTTTTTTTTTTTAATAGGAGCGATTAGCTTTTATTAAGTGTTGAAAGGTTTGGCCGAAGTTTAATAAACCTCTGTTACATAGTGCTTCCGCAGATTGCTTCCAGTCGACACAACATCAACAGAATCTGATGTTCCATTGGCCATGCGATGAGAATCCATCTTCATCATTAGTTTTATTATGGTTACAAACGGTACCTTGAGGACGATACACATGAGCCTCAAAAAGAGAAAGCAGCTTGTGATTCATTCTTGTTTCTCGCTCATAGGAAGTGTTGAAGTCTGGAGGCACCCAGAATCGAATCCTTCAATGTATCAGCTCTGATTTCATCTGCCTTCATGGATATATTAAGATGAGCCGCTATTTTTTAAACTTGCTTGTTTGTTGAATGCATAGGTAATACCTTGGGTGCGCAGGAGTATTGGCCAAGTTGAGTGGGACAAGAAGGGAATGAGATCCTGGCTATAATGTTGAAACAAAGATCCTGACTGTAATGCTGAAACAAAAGTTCAGAAGTGATGAGATCGTTTGAATGTTTCCTGCGACGATTATTTGGAAAAACATGGAGACAATTACTTTACCGGTTGGAGGGCGTAACTAGGATCTCATTGCCACCATTGCCCTGTTCTTGAACAGCTCTGAGACTTCTCACTTATGGAATAGGTTGCCATATGGATGCTTCATCATTGTTTAAAAATTCTCCTCGGGCTAAGAGGCATCCCATGTTTTCCCTTATGCCTGCTTCCTTATTTGGATTTCAGAGGATGTGATAGAATTAACTGGTGGTGAAACTCTGTAGCACTTTCCTTAGTCTTTGCAAGGTCTTGTTAAGCATTTGATTATTGAGATGATCACCTGTGTTTAATATTTTTATCAGGATTTCTGAATCCCCGAAGACTTGAAGGTTTTCCCCTCCATTCCCCTAATCAAGTTGGCATGCTTTGAGCAGTCCTAAGATTTTTGTCTGGTTTTTAATGCTCTATCCTAGGCCCCAACTGAAACTGTCATTGTTGTGTCTATCTGGGGAGTAGATTACCCCCTCTGCTCCCGATTTCCCCGGGTTTCTTTTGCAGGCTCCATCGAAGAATATCGTGACTTTGCCCTGTTTCATCCACCACTTTTGAAAAACCAATTCAGAGGTACGGAGCCGCCATTCTAGGTTGGGGCACGGCTGAGAGGGGTTCTTTTTTTGCTGACACGCCTTAGAGACTCACCAAGCCAGTTGATCTCTTCAAGGAGGAGCACATTGTCTTGCTTATGAGGCCAATTTTCGATAGTTTCCAACAACAATGCTTTGGCTTTGGTAGCCACTACAGTGGGAGAGCACAAACTATTTTTGAAAATGGCTTCATTCCTTGCTAACCACACTTCCCAACAATTATATTTTGGTATTGCATACCAGATTTTGGTCCATGTGGATTTTCTCTTCAGTGCTTGAGGGGATCGCCCTTTCTAGGAGGTGAATAGATTAACTACTGAGAGTTGCACTAGGATTTGAGCATTGAGCCTGTGCATAGCCTGCATCCATACTTCTTGAGTGAAGGGGCAGTTAATAAATAGATGATCAAGCATTTCCTGAGCCGAACAATGGAAAGGGCATCTATGGGGTCCGATAATTCCACGTTTTGCTAAGTTGTCTCCTATGAGGACCCTTCTGTGCATGAGAATCCAACATAAGAAGTTTATCTTTGGGAGACCAAAAGGGTCCCAAACGTGTTGCCAAAGTGAAGGAGAGTGGATCTGCAGATGATGTTCTTAGAGAGATGCAAAGCCCTACGATGTTGTGTAAGCACCATTCTTCCCCCAACCCCATTTATCCCTTGAATGGAGATGCATAGGAGCCAGACCCGAGATCGCAGCTAGAAAGAGGTGGTGCTGAGGGTGCAACCTATCTAAGAGGCATTGGAAAGTCTAGGTGATCCAATTCCCACCAGAGTCCCATGAGAAATATCTGTCATCTTATGGATATCTTGTTGAATTAGCCAGTCACGCCGATCTACAAATTTAGGGGCAAAGTTGAGGGGATGGAGACCCATGATCTTATCTTCCCACAGCCCGATTCTGTTACTGTTTCTAGGAATTCTGTACAGGTGATCTTTAAAGAACTCCCAACCTCGGTTGCAGAGCTTCCATAGAGTGGTTCCTTTGCATGAGACTCCTTCATCCATATTGTTTATTGAGAGCATGTGCAAATACTTTTTAATGAGAACTTGACTTACTGGATGTCGATGATTTGAGAAGATTTTCCAAAGAATCTTTCCTCCCAAAGCCAAAGTAGCCAACTCGGGGTCTCTTACCTGACGACCGCCTTTTGATAATGGCCTTTTCACAATGTCCCAGCTTACTAGGTGAATTTTTTTCCACTTTCCTTCTTGCCACAGGAGATTTCGAATCAGCTTAGAGATGTTAGGTCCCTATACTACTAGTGTAACCCCTTATTGTTATTAGTGCAACCCCCTTATTATATTGTTGTTCCCATGTAGTACCCATATAGTTATTATTGTGCCCCATAAAAGCCCACTATTGTTATTATTGTGCAGTTACATTATAATTGTTATGTCGGCCATGATTGTATTATGACCACTTAGACTCCTATATATAGAAAGGAGGTCTTGTCATTTGTATCATCCAAGAATTGTTCATTTGTGTAATTTAAAGGAGGTCACCCCCTTGAATAGGCTGAAATCTAAGGTGTTGATCTTTCTTTTCTATCTTTTTGTGAGCTGGATTCATAACATTTGGTATTAGATCTTTGGATTCTAGGGTTTCACTGCTCCAAACAGGTCATCGTGGCATTATCGTTATAACTTTTTTTTTGCGATGTTTTAGAAGCTAAAAAAAAAACCCATTTGAGACGGAATCTCGCTGAACCTCGGGTTCGAATTTTAAATATTTTCTCGCTATAGTCTCGGAGAACTGATCTGGTCAAAGGTGTTCGCCATGTCCAGCTTAATGAGCATCCCTTACTCTTGGCGTCAGTGGCTGGAATGAATGATTTCCTGCACCAGGATCACATTGTCCAGGATATGACTTCCTTTAAAAGACCCCCCTTGGTTAGAAGAGATGAGTTTTTCCAAGAGAAGCTTTATTCTATTTGCAAGAAGTTTGGAGAGAATTTTGAGGACACATTGCAAAGCAAAACTAGCCTAAAACAATCAAAAGCCATCGAGTTCGCTTCTTTTGGGATTAGCGCTAAGAAAGTGGAGTTTGCGCTTCCTCCCACTATGGCTTTTTAAAGGAAGCCTTCGATCATTAGAAACAGATCAGCGTTGATGATGTCTCAGCAAATTCTATAAAAATGAATGGAGAAGCCATCGAGTCCTGGAGCTTTGTCTGGTTCCATCATCCAGATGACATTGTTGATTTCATCTACAGTGAAGGGCTTCAAGAGTGTTGAGTTATCCTCCTCGTTTACCAATATTGGAACGTGAGTAAGGAAGTCTGATGACTCCTCATTTCCAAATTTTCTAATGCCTCTTCAAATGAATCACCATAAACTGTAAAATCGTCCATGTAGACCTCTACACAATCATGGATTAGATCAGAAAAGATACATAGTACTGCCCTATGAATTGTTGCGGGTGCATTACATAATCCAAAAGGAAGCACTCGGTAAGCAAAAGTTCCCCATGGACAGGTGAATGTGGTCTTATCTTGATCTTCAGGTGCTACCTGAATTTGATTATAGCCACTAAAACCATCCAAAAATGAAAAGTACTTTTTGCCTGCTAAAGTATCTAATACCTAATCGATAATTGGTAAAGGGAAGTGATCCTTCAAGGTTGCTTTGTTCAATTCCCTGTAATCAATGCATACCCTCCATTTACCATTCTTTTTAGGTACTATAGCCAAAGGAGAAACCCATCGGCTATCTGAAATTGGATAAATGAAGTTTACATTGAGTAGTTTTTGGAGCTCTTCTTTCACTATCTCCCTAAGCTTTGAATTCATCCTTCTCTGTGGTTGTCTGATTGGTCTACTGTTTTCCTCGATGTAGATGTGATGAATGCAAGTCTTAGGGTCAATACCTTTCATATCTGTATACTCCCATGCAAATGCAGTGGAATGTTTTTGCAAGATTTTGGTTAGTTCTCCATGTTGTGATCTTTCCAAGTTTTTGTTGATATTCAATGTTTCACCTGGAAAGATCTCAATGGCGGAACTACCAAACTCTTCCATAGAGAAAAGAGACATTTGTCTAGATGATAGATACTCAATGTCAGAATCCAACTGAAATTGTGTGTGGTCATATTCTGAAGATGTTTTAAAGTTTTCTAATGTGTTCAGAATTTGACTATCTTCACTGACTTCAGAAATGGTAAAGACGGGTTGTATAGTGTCCTCATCATCAACCCACTCATTGTCTCCTATTTCTGTAATTGCTTTTGCTGGAGGATACAAATTGAATTTCTTTGTCGAATTACCATCAGAAATATACATATCCCCTGACCTACAACTGATAAAGGCATCAGCTGTGGCTAGCCAAGGTCTTCCTAAGATGAGAGGGTGTCCTCCTAAATTACTCTTGGGAGTTAAAATCATGAAATCTACTGGATATTCCCAAAGAGGTCTAAGGAGACCGAAAATGTCTTCTAATACACCATCTGGTTTGATAATTGATCGATCTGCAAGTTGCAGTAAAGTAGGTGTAAAAAGAAGATTAGGAAGTTTCGGTTGTTCCATAGTCTGTCTACTCATGATGTTGATAGCAGCCCCTAAATCAATCAAAGTATTTGGAATTTCTACCCCATTGATGTGTGTTTTGACAATTGGACCACCGGGATCTGCATACTAATTTTTCCCATCATGATATCTTCAATTTTTCCTACCAGGTGGATTCTTCTTGTATCTCTAGGTTTCCTTCTTTGTATTTTAAGACTCAACTCCTTTATTGTTTTTGCTAGAATAGGAATCTCTCTAATGGCTTGTAACAAGGGAATCTTGATACAGACACTCTTCAATTCATCTAGAAAATCATAGTCCGACAACAAGATTTGTTTTTCCACCCCTTTGTCAATTTGTAATCTTTCAGGAAAAGGAGGTGTGGATGAAGATGCAGGTTGCTCAACTATAGGAGTTGTGGGGGTTAACTCTTTTTCTTTTTCTTTTTGAGTGTTTGGGTTTTGAAGGGATGCTTCAGAACCTTTATTGGCTTCAAGAGAATCTTCCTCAGAAATGCTTTTCTTTTGGGCATCTATAGAAGGTTTATCTAAAACTCTACCAGATATGAGTTGTACATCAATGAGAGGAACAATCATATAGGTAGGAAATTGTTGACCTTCTATTATGTAAGCATTTTGAGGGTTTTTATTATTGGGTTTTGGTAATGGCTGGGAAGGAAGTCGATTTGACTTCTGTTGGAACGGAAGCAAGAGCTGAGAATTGAAATGGATTTTGTTGTTGGAGCCAAGGTTGTTGCCAAGGATTGCAATTTGGTGGGGTTTGAAATTTCATAGAGTTGTTAAACCCTTGGTTTTGTTGCCCCTGCCAAGGTCTCCTTGCAACAAAACAGAGAGACTCAATTGTATTTGGATCTTCTTGAAAGACAGCTTTGAGCCCAGGAATTGAAGGACAATCCTTGGTCTCATGATTCTCTGAACAAATCATACATGTTTCTATAACTTTTGCATCCAAGGGACATTCCCTTAGAGCAGGTTTCTTTCTACATTTTGGGCAAAAGGTAGCCAAAGCTTCAACTTCTGCTTTATGCTTATTGTGTATCTTAAGAGTGTCTAGTTGCTCACTCAGACTCCCTAAGATATCAGTTTTGAATTCATCAAGCATATTGCCAATCTCAACCCTACTTACTGATCCAGTTGCAGATTTGTTTGCTCTAATGAGAGAAGGATCTCTAGGCCCTTTCCCAGTTTTTGATTTTCCCCTTGAGAGATGGACACATAGCTCTGCTATATCACGAAGTGCAAGTTGAGATATATCTCCTTTTCCCATCATGTTCAAAATATCTATCCATTCATCTCTAATGGCTTTTAATAGAAGGGATTTCAAGGTTTCTTCATCGAGGTTACTCATTTTTTCTCTTTTGAGGTTATACTGAAATCTTTCAAGTAGATCCTCCAAGTTTTCATCCTCTTTTTGTACCATTTTGAATACCTCATCCTTATGATTGGTGGGCATGCAATAGTCCAGGTATCTATCCAAAATTTTTTGTTTCATATCATTCCAAGTCCTAATGGATTGAGTGAGTAATCCCATGAATCATTTCAATGTAGCTCCTTTCAATGTTGAAGGAAACAGTTTGAGTATTTGAGAGTCTTCCAGATAATCATAAGTTCGACGCACGACCTCAAACTCAAATAGAAATGTTTCAGGATCCTCATTTCTTAACCCATGAAAGTTTGGGAGGACAAATGGTGAAATATTTTTCATTGTTGCTCGAGAATCCTCATCGACTATAGGAAATCCGAATGAGTTATCTCCATCCCTATTTCCCCCATTGTTACCTCTACCTCCTCCATTGTTTCCTCCTCCTCCTCCTCTACCTCTACCTCTACCAAATCCGTTAACTACCTCCTCTGTCATGATAGCTTCCTCAGAGATTTCAGAGTCCTCTGGTTCCTCTACTAACGGCGAATGAGGAGGAATTTCTCCCTCTTCTGCCTCAGGTGATTCTACTTCTTCAATTACAATGTTTCTCCCTGTAGAAGGAAAGAAAGGATCTTTTCCTAATTCAGATTTGATGGATGGTGTGGGAGAGTCTCCTAATTCAACTACTACCTCTTGAAATCCAGGAATCCTAAGGCTAGGAGTATGAGTTGGAGATGTTGGAGGTGTCTCTTGTCTATTCCTTGAGGTAGATGGAGCTGCAAAAATCGAACTCTTGGCTCTAGCTAAAAACCTTTCCCTAGAATCTCTTGCTCTATGCATGTCATTTTTTTGTTTTTCTTCAAGTCGGGCTAATAATTCTCTTTCTAATCTTCCAGGTCACTCTAGGTGCAAGAAGAGAGCATACTCAAGAAACTATTAAACCAATAACTTTCTCTTTTCTGATCCTCCAGGTCACATTACGTGCAAGGGGAGAGCATACTCTGAGAGGTTATCAATTTTCCTTCCTTAAAAAACAAATTTATTTATATTTTTTTGTTTTTTTTTTTTTTAAGAAATTGGCTACCTAGTTTCACTTCCTTGGCAACGGCGCCAAAATGTTTGGTCAATTTAGTATGTCCTAAATTTCTATTTAATATGTCAATCCGGGAATCGTAAACTTATGAAGTGAAGTGCACTGTATGTGCAAGATAACCTTTTCCTTAGTCTTTTGTCGTTTTTGAGTTTTTAGTTTGTTTTTGGGTTTATCTTTTGTGGATTCCCTAGTGTGAGATGGCGAAATTGAAAATTAAGTGTGAATGGTAATGATGATTTTTACAATGATTTTCCAACCTTAAAAGTTCAAAAAGAAAGTTTATAAACTGACTATAATGAAATCAATTCTCGAAAAGAAGTAAATGCATCAAAACAAT